>RCUC01132516.1:0-67396 GCA_003697995.1 Taxidea taxus jeffersonii | reverse complement strand
TCTGACTCCTTCTTATAAGAATCCTTGTGATTACATTGGGCTCACCTGCATAATCCAGACTAATCTCCTGTCTCAAGATTCTTAATTTAATCACATCTGCAATATCCCTTTTGCGAAGTAAGTTAACATATCCACAGGTACTAGAAGTTAGAACATGAACACCTTTTGTTTTGAGAGAAGGGGGCATTATTCAGGCCACCACAGTACCTTCTTCAGGGAATATTTGTGTTTCTTCTGCTAGGCTCTAAACCAGGACCATCCCAAAACAAGTTCATGGCTTGAGGTTTTCTGGACCACTAGGTGATACAGATCCAGGCTATACATCTGTGAGAGGATATACTGGGTAGTCAAATTCTCATGGAAGGTTTAATCCCTTCTATTTTTTTTTCTTTTCAGCACCAAAAGCTGTGTTCTTTGCCATCCACTGGAAGTGGGAATTAGTGCAGATTTATGTGGGTATTTTTCTTTTTTTTTAAAGCTTTTATTTAAATTCTAGTTAGCTAACAAAGTGTAATATTATTTTCAAGTGAACAATTTAGTAATTCAATATTTATATCACCCAGTGCTCATTACTACAAATATACTTTTTAATCCCCAATCACCTATTTCTGGTAACCATCAGTTTGTTCTCGATAGTTAAGAGTCTGTTTCCTGATTTGCCTCTATTTTTTCTCCCCCTCTGATAATTTGTTTTTTAAATTCTACCTGTGAGTGAATTCATATAGTATTTGTTTTTCTCTGACTGACTTATTTCACTTAGTATAATACTCTCTAGCTCCATCCACATTGTTGCAAATAGCAAGATTTCATTTTGTGTGTGTGTGTGGCTGAGTGACAGTGCATTTTGTGTGTCTATATGTGTGTGTCTGTGTGTTTCTGTGTATACCACATCTTTATCCATTCATCAGTTGATGGACATTGGACATTTGGGCTGTTTCCATAATTTGACTATTGTAGATAATACTACTGTAAACATCAGGGTGCATGTATCCCTTCAAATTAGTATTTTTTATTCATTGGGTAAATACCTAGTAATGTGATTGCTGTATTGTAGGGTAGTTCCATTTTTAACTTTTTGGGGAAATTCCATACTGTTTCCAGAATGGCTGCACCAGTTTGCATTCCCACCAACAGTGCAAGAGGGTTTCCCTTTCTCCATATCTCACCAACACCTGTTGTTTCTTGTGTTACTGATTTTAGCCATTCTGATAGGTGTCCCCACCACCCACCTGGGATTTAACATCTGTCCCCATCATGTTACAAGTTTACCAAAACCCAATTCAAGTTTCTCAGGAATGACAAAAACCCTCGGGCTAAAAGTGGCTTTGGTGTTGTGACTTCTCCTGGTTTCAGCTTTCCTTTGGATTTTGGCCTGGCAGTTCCTTTTGATATTGTCAGTTCTTCAGTGCTCTTAACTTAAAAACACACATTTTATTCAGCATTTTTGTTGTTTTTAGTAAGTTGTTATTCAGCATTTTGATGTTGTATCCTTTACTTACCTTAGTAAGTAATACTTACCTGCCATGCCACAAAATCTAAGTCCCCAAACAAATTATTTGTAGTGAACATATATTAGTTTTGCAACTAAAAAAAGATATGGGCAGAAGCCTCAAGATATTTGAAGAGCAAGATAAGTCAGAAGATAGTACATGATTATTACCCCCAAAAATGAAAATAGTGATAATTATTTTCTGTGACTTCAGAAGAAAATGAATGCATCATAGTCTGAAACAGTTTGATAAGTTTAATGGCAGAAGTATGATTTAAAGTGCAAGATAATATTCCATTGTATGCACACACCACATCTTTATTCATTCATCTATTGAGGGACACTTAGGTTTCTTCCATATCTTGGCTATTGTAAATATGGCTGCAATCAACATAGGGATACATATATCTCTTTGAATTAGTGTTTTTGTTTTCTTTGGGTAAATAACCCAATAATGGCATTATTGGATCATATGGTGTTTCATTTTTAAATTTTCGAGGAACCTCCATGCTGTTTTCCACAATGGCTGTACTAATTTACTTAGCCATTAAAAAAGAAAGAGATCTTGCCCTTTACAACAATATGGATGGACCTAGAGGGTATTATGCTAAGTGAAATAAGTCAGATAAAAACAAATACCATATGATTTCACTTATATGTGGGATCTAAAAAAACAAAGCAAGTTGAATAAACAAAAAGCAGAATCAGACCTATAAATACAGAAAACAAACTGATGGTTCCCAGAGAGGAGGGAGGTAGGACAATGGACAAAATGAGTAAAGGGGAGTGAGAGATAGAGGCATTCCTGTTATGGAATGAATAAAAGTAATAAAGGGAATAAAAGCATAGAGAATATAATCAATGGTATTGTAAGGGCTTTGTGTGGTGACAGATGGCAGCTATACTTGTGGTGAGTATAGCATAATACATAAAGTTGTTGAATCATTATGTTGTATACCTGAAACTCGTGTAACATCACATGTCAACTATATTCAAATAAAAAAGGAAACCATGCTATTTTATTGGCTACTCAAAATTTAAAAGAAAAATTACAATTGAATATTCATATAGTATTTTTTCCACTCTATGTAACCTGCCGAAAAAAATCCAGCATCAAACATCTGTCACTCTTGAATGAACTGAATAGATTCCTAAGAGGGGGAAGAATGTGTGTGTGTGTGTGTGTGTGTGTGTGTGTGTGTGTGTGTGTGCATGCAAGATAGACCAATAGATTTTGATGTAATAGAATAAAAAATAGCCCATTAATTTTTACAGCTTCACCTTTATTCAGCTCATGATCAAATCTGTGTGGCTGTAAGTTATTTTGGGATATGAATCTATGGAGTTTTTCATCTCTGTATTTCCCCTCTTCTTATCTCCCATTCAAGCATGTAGCACTTTGATTATTGTCTCCAAGGAGGTATACAGCAGAACAGAAAGCAGAAATAATCCACAAGTCTCCTTGGCTTTTGCATTCCAAAAGTGTAAGACCTTAGAAAAACTAAAAGGGGAAGTTAGAAGAAAGGGAGAATAAAATTTCCAAGGATAAGTGGCATTTCTCAAAAGAAACGTGAAAGAATAAGGGTCTAACTTGGACTAAAATGACATTCTGTTGGACTGAGGATAGGAGATGAAAATAATAGCCGTCGAGTCCAGAGCTTAGACACTGGGATGCTGCTTTCAGCTAGTGCTACCAGGTGGATAGTAGAGAGAAAGACAGTAGCCAGAGAGAAATGGCTCTGGAGCCATCCAGGGAGATGGAATGTAGGCAGTCTAAAAATGATTCCCAGGCACTAAGTTGACACAAAAATCAACAGAGAGCTTCTAAAATTGGAGGGACCTGGGACGCCTGGGTGGCTCAGTTGGTTAAGCGGCTGCCTTCAGCTCAGGTCATGATCCCAGCGTCCTGGGATCGAGTCCCACATCGGGCTCCTTGCTCGGCAGGGAGCCTGCTCCTCCCTCTGCCTCTGCCTGCTTCTCTGTCTGCCTGTGCTCTCTCTCTCTCTCTCTCTAACTAATAAATAAATAAAATCTTTAAAAAAAATCTGTATCTTTAAAAATAAAATAAAATAAAATAAAATTGGAGGGACCATGCACATAGGAAAGTGGACCCCTAGTGGTAACTATATAAGTTTTCCTTGCCCTGGCACTGTATTAGACCCTAAAATCACAGTACTGTTCAAGGAAAAGAGCATACCCCTGAATGAATGGCTGAGGACAATTTTCCTGTCAGTCTGGTGGAACAGAGTCAGAGGGTAAGTCAGTATCAGAAAATAAGTTGAAATGCAGAATAAGAATTAACTGGTATATCTTAGCCAAGCTTGTGACTGACATTCAAATTACTTCATCTTTATCTAGTCCAGCCATTTTTCTCAAGCTCTGTGCAAGTGCTTCCTGAAAATTTTGTGCTGGGTATTCTGCTATCACCTCAAATTTGGCATACTTGTGACTGTACCACTAAGCCAGCTGAGACAATTACCTCCATACCATCCCTCTTGTAATCAGGGAAGAAACCAAAGGATAGGGAAAGGCAATTCAAGCAATTTGAGCGTCCTTTATTATTACTTCATGTCAGAATGCTTTGTATTTAGCAAGTCCTTCTTTGAATGAGGCTCTGGATATCACAATTTCATGTCCACAACTCTCCACTCTGCATTGCTCAAATCTACTTCTTGAAATACGTTCAGAGAGAAGTTCCTCTAGGATATTCTGGTTGGCCTGTTCTACTGGGGACAACTTAGAAGAGGAATGTTAATGAGATGAACTACAGCTTCCATAATTGCAGCTGCTCTAGGCATCTCTCCTCCTCAGCTGACACCTCTGCTGTTTTTGGACATAACTCCCAAGTGAGAAAGAGATGCTATTCTTCAGGATATTGTATTCGTCATAAAGCGATATCCAAAAGCCCCCTGAAAATGTTTGGATAGCTCCCTTTCCCCAATATGTATGTATCTGCATAAATAGCCATAGATCCCCCTGGGGAATGATTTTACCAGTAGATTTGTTCTGTTGTGCAGCTAGCTCTTACTTCTGAGAAACTGGCATCCTCTGAGTCAAAAAAAAAAAAAAAAGTATTCAATTCTGAAAATTGGGCAAACGATCATGAAGTTTTACTGGAAAAATTGCCTCAGCCTCCTATTTAGCCATCCTTGATTTCTTCTAGGGGTACAAGTTGAGTAATACCATGAATTTTGTCCATCTGTTTTGGTCCTTGGGATGCAGTTTTCTACTAACCATCTCCATAACTCTTTGTGGATCAGTCCCCTTGGCTGCCAGTCTGAACTTCCCACTTATTACAATAATTGCATCTACCTAGCATCTAACTAAGTGCTACCATGTGGTCTCTATCTTTTTGGAGATATCACTTATCATCACTGTTACCCTAAATAAGCCTGATACTGTAACCATCTCTTTTGTTGTCAGATCTGGCATACAAAAGAGAACTAACACTGAATTTTTTACTGATTGTCTTCCTTTGACCAGGACATCCCTATGGTCTTGCTAAATTGTGTATTCTTCAGGTCTTCGCATGGAACAGAATTATTTAGGGAGATATTGTGATATGGTATATGTACTCCTGCATGCACTCCTGCATGCTCATTTTCTTACGCCTTTCAATTTCCTTTTCCGTCTGTCACAGGGATTCTGGCATTTTGACCTCCCTTATTGTGGGCCATCATTTTTTTTTTTTAAGATTTTATTTATTTATTAGTTAGAGAGAGAGAGAGAGCGCAAGCACAGGCAGACAGAGAGTCAGGCAGAGGCAGAGGGAGAAGCACGCTTCCTGGCGAGCAAGGAGCCCGATGTGGGACTTGATCCCAGGACGCTGGGATCATGACCTGAGCCGAAGGCAGCCGCTTAACCAACTGAGCCACCCAGGCGTCCCGTGGGCCATCATTTTTAAACGCTCTTAGGTGTTACCCAGTTGGTGAGTTCAAAGAGATCACAGAAAGTACACAGAGACCTCCCCCACTTGGGATCTGTGTTATTGGTGTTAAATCCTGTATCTCAGGGCTTAATAAAAAACACTTTTTCCAATCTTTTGTTCTAATCCCCTTAATCAAGTACTCAAGAATATAGCTTCAGGCAGACTTCCAGCTCTTTCCACTACATGCCATTTGGGTCCTGCATCTCCTTTCTGTCCTCTTTCATGTCCCAAAATGTCCCCAACTGGATTATGCTATGACCCCTATCAAAATCTTTCCCCAACTACCTACCTCACAGATTCTGAGATGGGCACATATTGTCTTGCAAGGAGTAGAAAAGAAAATCTGCATTTTCTTTCTTTCTTTCCTTCTTTCTTTAATATTTTATTTATTTATTTATCAGAGAGAGAGAGAGAGACAGAGAGCACAAGCAGGCAGAGAGGCAGGCAGAGAGAGAAGCAGGCTCCCCATTGAGCAAGGAGCTCGATGTGGGACTCCATCCCAGAACCCTGGGATCATGACCTAAGCTGAAGGCAGTGGCTTAAAGACTGAGCCACCCAGGTGTCCCAGAAATCTGCATTTTCTTAAAGCAAGAGGAAGTGGTAGCTTTGAATAGGGAGGTCTGGGCTACTTATGCAGGATCATAACTCAGGGAAATCTTAAGAGTTCAAGATTTTCAGGGATATCAACCCAAATGTCCCCACTCCAAGTGTTCAAGAACCAATTCTTTCTCAGACAGAGCCTAGAACTTAGTATAGCAGACCTGTCTTGTTTGAAAGTTGAACTTTTTTTGGAAAGAACCTATTCTGACAATTAAGTTCTGGGCCTAATCCTAAATTTTCTCTGCCTTCTTGCTACAAAAAGCCACTTTTTATGTTGCTAAGGGGCCCCCTGGTTTTCCACTTGACAGTCAATTGCCTGTTAATTGTTCTCAGCCTTTTACCTTTTTCTATAGCATCAATCCAGTTTGGCATTGGCTACGGAATTCCATTGTCCTCGTAGTTACTACTGTATCCGTGTTTTTCAAGTGTCTGATACATCAAACCAACCAGAGTATTTATTTCTTTTTTTTTTTAAGATTTTATTTATTTAGTTGACAGACAGAGATCACAAGTAGGCAGAGAGGCAGGCAGAGAGAGAGGGGGAAGCAGGCTCCCTGCCAAGCAGAGAGCCCTATGCGGGACTCGATCCCATGACCCTGGGATCATGACCTGAGCTGAAGGCAGAGGCTTTAAACCACTAAGCCACCCAGGTGCCTCCAGAGTATTTATTTCTATTACTATGCCATTCCAGCTCACTACCAGTGGAAATTTGAACAACTGTACAGCTCTCTGCAACCAGAAGCTGTTGCTTCATTTACCTTCAGTGACGGCATCCTCTTTACCAAGCAAGTAGTGAATGAACTAGCTCCAAATCCCCATCTTACCTGTTTTATTAGACCACTCCTAGCACCAATTCTTGCAGGTTGGATTTTCTAGGAAGTACAGTGGATTGGAGTTTAGGGTTCAGGATGTTTATTAGGAAATGCTATTGGGATCAATACCTGTGGAAGAAAGGAGAAGGAAGCAGAGTGTGGCAGATGGAGAAGTTGAGCTATGATGCAGTCCCAAATGACAGCTTTAATGGAACCCATGGAGAAGATTGGCCCATCAGAGTTTTCCTGCGTCCGACCCAAATGGCAGGGACTTTATACCCGCCTGCTAATGAGTCATTCTAACCTAATGTTAGAAACAACAATTGTTGGGCGCCTGGGTGGCTCAGTGGGTTAAACCTCTGCCTTCAGCTCAGGTCATGATCTCAGGGTCCTGGGATTGAGTCCCACATCGAGCTCTCTGCTCAGCAGGAAGCCTGCTTCCCCCTCTCTCTCTGCCTGCCTCTCTACCTACTTGTGATCTCTCTCTGTCTGTCAAATAAATAAATAAAAACCTTAAAAAAAAAAAAAAGGAACAACAATTGTCGGTGAGGATGGAGATAAAAAGGAGCTCCCATGCACTGTTGGTGAGAATGTAAACTAGTATAGCCATTGTGGAAAAGAATATGGATGTTTCTCAAAAATTAAAAATAGAAATGCCATATGATCCAATAATTCTACTATTGGGTATTTACCCTGAAAAAAATGAAAACACTAATTTGAAAAGATATATGCACCCCTATGTTTACTCAAGCATTATTTATAATAACCAAGACATGGAAGTAACCTGAGCATCTATCAATAGACAAATGGATAAGGAAAATATGGTACATATACAATGGAATATTATATAGCCCTAAGAGGATGAGATGGTGCCATTTGAGACAACATGAATGACCTAGAGGGTATTACGCTAAGGGAAATAAGCTACATTGAGAAAGAGAAATACCTTATGATTCCATTCATAATAGAATCTTTAAGAGTGAGTAAACAAGCAAAAAGCAGAATCAGAACTATAAATACAGAAAACAAACTGATGGTTGACAGAGGGGAGGGAGTGAGGGATGGACAAAATAGATGAAGGGGAGAGGGAGATCCAGGGCTCCAGTTAGGAATGAGTAAGTCATGGGAATAAAAAGCAAAGCATAGGGAATATGGTCAGTGATATTGTAATTGCAATGTAATGGGACAGATTGTAGCTATACTTGTGGTGAACATAGAATAATGTATAAACTTGTTAAACCACTAAGTTGTACACCTGAAACTAATGTAATATTGTGTGTCAATGATACCTTAAAAAAAGGAAGAAAACCTAATGCTAACCCCATAGCCTCCCTGCCATATAAGGAAGTGACTGCCACATACTTTCTTCCTAAATAACCTCCCTAATTAATTTTCTTGTGTCTATTAATAGTGGCATCAGTATCCTAAACAACCATACTTTAAATGATAATATCATGGCTTACCCTTCTCTCTAACCTTTCCAATCAATTAGCAAGCCCTGTGTTTTTGTTTTATGTGTGGTAAAATACATGTAACATAAAATTTACCACTTTAACCATTTAAAAATATATAATTCAGTGACATTCCCAATGGTATGTAGCCATTATCACTATCTAGTTTCAGAACATTTGCATCATCATGAAAAGAAAACGTGTACTCATTAAATAGTCAGTCCCCATCATCTCCTTTCCCCAGTCCTCCACAACCATTAATTTGCTTTTTATCTCTTTGGATTTGCCTATTATGGATATTTCAAATAAATGGAACCATACAATATTAGTACTTTTGTATATGAATTATTTTATAATGCCTATAAGGTTTATCCATGTTGTGGCATATATCATTACTTCATTCCTTTTATTTTCCAAATAATATTAATATACCACATTTTATTCATTCTTTCATTATTTGTAGAGTTGGTTACATTTTTTTGGTTATTAGGAATAGTGCTACTATAAACATGCATGTACAAGTTTTTGTTTGAATGCCTGTTTTCAATTTTGAGAATATACCTAGGGGTGGAATTGCTGGGTCATATGGTAATTCTATATTTAACTGTTTTAGGAACAGCCAAATAAGCCCCATGTTTTGAAATGGGTTTCTCATGTATCCATTATTTCCATTTTTGCTATCACCAATATGAGGGTTTATTCTAACTTATGCTTGAATTCCTTCAGAATTACTTTACTGGTATTAGTTCTCCTAAAAGTTCTGCTTAATGCCGTCACACATCTTCTTAAAATAAAATATTGGTAACATCAATTCACTTCCTAAACCCCAGCTAGAACTTCTGCTTAGAATAATACCCTGCTTCTTAGGATACTAATTTCTAGTTTGGCATGTAAATCCTCCACATTTACATTCCAGATTTAAGTTTACATCTCATTCTCCAAACCCTACAGATAAACTAGTTCCCTTGTCCTCTGAATACATCTTGAGTTTTTCCAGTTCTTCTTGTTTTCTTGAAATCCATTTCCTCATTCCATCTCATGCATGGGTAGGTTGCAACCTAGCCATGATTTAATTACAAAGCTGTTTCCCTTCCCAGTTTGTCCCACCTCTGAACTTCCAAAGCTTGTAGATCAGGTTGGAATTTTATTTTGTCTCTTTGATTAGAAAGTGTTGCTAACTCTTGGAACAAAGAATCTATTTTTTAGAAAATACTACGCAATTTGGGGGCGCCTGGGTGGCTCAGTGGGTTAAGCCTCTGCCTTCGGCTCGGGTCATGATCTCAGGTCCTGGGCTCGAGACCGGAATCCTGCTCTCTGCTCAGCGGAGAGCCTGCTTCCCTCTGTCTGCCTCTCTGCCTACTTGTGATCTCTCTCTGTCAAATAAATAAATAAAATCTTAAAAAAAAAAAAAAAAAGAAAATACTATGCAATTTTAAAGAGGACAAGATTTCTGGGAGGAAATGATGTTTGTAAAAAATGTAAAGAAAACAACAAAAGCAAATTAATGGTAGTTAAAGGAACTTGAATTTGGACTCTTCTGTTGAATCTAGTGAAGAGAAAGATTTCTAAAGATACATGCAGCCATGAGGAAAAATTCTCCTCAGATAAGGTAGATAATGCAGTAATGAGAAATACAACTATGAATTTAAATCTCACTAACAAAGAGCTGAAGATAATCTGAGATTGGAGTCTCTGAAGAGTAGACTATGTCCTTTCTGGTTCCTCTGGCTTTGGGCCTGAAAAATGGGATTGTCAAAATTAGAAATTTATTTTACTTTAAATACAGGAAAATGAATTATGGTATTAGAACTAGAGTACCTGTAGAGGAATATGGTTTAAAATATAAAATTCTTATAAATATGAAATTATCACTATTCAATCATTAATTATTTTATTGGGAAAATGAGGTAACTGGCACATAAGGAAACAAAATTAGGTGTATAAGGAATTTTGTGATAAACTCAGATTTGAAATGATCTTTGAAAAACAGACAAAATGGCACATAATTAGAAGACAAACAGCATAATGTGGCATGAATCTTCAAAACTGGAAGGCTGGAATTCCAATGGGTAAGAAATGCAAAAAATAAGAAAAGTGCCTCCCTCTACTTCTTTTTCTAATTGAAGTATAGTTGACACACAATGTTACATTATTTTCAAGTGTATTCTACTTTCTTTTAAGATGTTTACATTATTGGATTAAAAGAATTGAAAAGGCACACTTAGCTGTTTTAGGCAAGATGAGCAGTGTTTACTAAGGAAGACAGGATTGTAATGCCTATTTTCCTTCCATTTTATCAAGCAAATAGCAATCAAAGGTAAAACTAGCTTTAAAGTGGAAAAAAATAGAAGCCTCTGATAAGAGAGGAACAGGTCTTAATGCACTTAAATGCTTTAGATAAATTTAGAATTCTTCATTTATATAGATTGTGATGTAGATTAGGACACTTTCTTTAAATACGTATGTGAAAGATCTTCTGGGTCAGAGATGTTGCGATCTGAGCGGGAGAAGAGGGATACTATTGACCTTGGCCATGACCATAGAATATGGTATGGAAATACAGGGCCAAAATGCTTGTTTTTCTTAGGACAGTTGAGAGAAGCATATATACTCCATTGAGTATCCTTTTGGTTTCCTTGCTTACATAGATAATGTCCACCTTTGAAAGAGTGAAGATTCATTTTTACCGTGGTGGTTCTGGGTTATGGGTATGTTTTTCTTCTTTACGGAGTCTGCTCTAACTCTAATCTTTGAGGGATCACAGACTATTTGATTTACTGATAGGAGATCCCACATAATATCTCCTTAGAACAAAGGAGATGGTGGTTTTGTTTGTGTGTTTTTGAGTATAGTTAACACACAATGTTGCATTAGTTTTAGGTTAGAACATAGTGATTTGACAAGTTTATACATTATGCTATGTTCACAAGTGTAGCTATCATCTGTTGCCCTACAATGCTATTACAATACCATTAACTATATCCCCGTACCTTTTATCCCCGTGATTTATTCATTCCATAACTGGAAGGCTGTATCTCCCACTCCCCTTCACCTATTTTGTCCATCACCTCATCTCCCTCCCTTCTGGGCATCATGAGTTTGTTCTCTGTATTTATAGGTCCAATTCTGCTTTCTGTTTATTAATCTTCAAAAAATTTTTATTTATTTATTTAAAGATTATTTATTTATTTATTTGACAGACAGAGATCACAAGCAGGCAGAGAAATAGGCAGAGAGAGAGGGGGAAGCAGGCTCCCTCCTGAGCAGAGAGCCCGATTCGGGGCTTGATCCCAGGACCCTGAAATCATGACCTGAGCTGAAGGCAGAGACTTTAACCCACTGAGCCACCCAGGTGCCCCCATTTATTTATTTTAAATCAAGGCCAAAGCCCTGTTTTTCTTTTGTTTTTATTTTTTTAAGATTTTATTTATTTATTTGTCAGAGCAAGGCAGAGCACAAGTACAAGCAGAGGGAGTGGCAAAGGGAAATGCAGGCCCCCCACTGAATAGGGAGCCCAATGTGGGACTCGAGCCCAATGTGGGACTCGATCCCAGGATTCTAGAATCACAACCTGAGCCAAAGGCAGAGGCTCAACTGATTGAGCCACCCAGGCATCTTTTTTTAGATTTCACATGTGAGTGAATAATATGGTATTTACCTTTCTCAGTCTGATTTGTTGCACTTAGCATAATGCCCTCTAGGTCCATCCACATTATTTCAAATGGCATTGTCTCATCTGTTTTGTGGCTATGTAATATTCCATGTGAGAGATAGATGATAGATAGATAGATATCTCATATTTTCCTTATCCATTCACCCATCAGTGGACACACTTAGGTTACTTCCATATCTTGTAAATAATGTTGCAGTCAACATAGGGGTGCATATATCTTTTCGAATTAGTGTTTTCATTTTCTTTGGCAATTCCCAACAGTGGAATTACTGGATTATATGATATTTGTATTTTTAATTTTGGGGGAACCTTCATACTGTTTTCTGTAGTGGCTGTTTCGGTTTACATTCCCACTCACATTGTATGAGGGTTCCTTTTTCTTCACATCCTCACCAACATTTTTTTAATTCTTGTGTTTTTTATTTTAGTTATTCTGACAGGTATAAAGTAATAGCTCACGAGTGTTTTGATTGCATTTCCCTGGTGATTAGTAATGTTGGGAATTTTTTGGTGTGTCTTTTGGCTATCTGTGTGTCTTCTTTGGAAAAATGTCCATTTAGATCCTCTGCCCATTTTTCAGTTGGGTTATGTGGTGCTGAGTTGTATAAGTTCTTTATATATTTTGCATATTAACCCCTAATTGGACATATCCTTTGCAAATATCTTCTTCCATTCAGTAGATTGCCTTTTGTTTTATTGGTGGGTTTCTTTGCTGTACAGAACCTTTTTATTTTGATGGAGTTCTAGTAGTTTATTTTTGCTTTTGTTTCCCTTGCCTTAGGGGGCATATCTAGAAAGATATATCACTACAGCCATGTCAGAGAAATTAACACCCGTGTTCTTTGAGGATTTTTATGGTTTCGGGTCTCACACTGAGGTAGTTCTTAATCCATTTTGAGTTTATTTTTATGTATGGTGTTAGGAAGTGATCCAGTTTCATTCTTTTGCATGTAATTTTCCAATTTTCCCAGCACCATTTATTGAAGAGATTTTCTTTTCCCCACTGTATATTCTTGTCTCCTTTGTCATAGATTAATTGATTATATAATTGTTGGGTTTTTTTCTGGGCTCTCTATTCTGTTCCATTGATGTATGTGCTGTTTTCGTGCTGGTATGATACTGTTTTGATTACTACAGCTTTGTAGAGTATCTTGAAATCTGGAATTGTGGTACCTCTAGCTTTGTTGTTCTTGCTCAAGATTTCTTTGGCTATTTGGGGTCTTTTGTGATTCTATACAAATTTTAGGTTTATTTGCCCTAGTTCTGTGAAGAATGCTGTTGGTGTTTTGATAGGGATTTCATTCAGTCTGTAGATTGCTTTGGATAATATGGACATTTTAATAATATTAATTCTTCTAATCTATGAGCATGGAATATCTTTCCATTTGTTCCTGTCATTATATTGTAATGGCTTTTCAAAGCTTCTGCTGAGGTGCTAGCTTAGAGATGACTCTCATGTGAGAAAGGGGCATTATTCTTCAGAATGGTGTATACATCTTAAAGTGACCAATATTATATGGTCTATGCCCCCGGTAGTTAGAATACATAGGTTCAGGAACTAAGGCATTTGGTAAATAGTAGTATCCCCACTCAACATCCCTCCCACTGACCCACTTGGAGAATTTGTCTTCTTTACTTTCAACTTTAGAATCTGTGGGTTGAGAGTTCTAAATTTCCATGACAATGGGATCTTTGCACATAGAGTACCTCTATGTGGTACCATAGAGTAACACAGAGTACCTCTAAACTTAAAGCTATAGCTGCATTCTGGTCACTTTGCACTTTTTGTCCCTCTACAGCAGCTGGTAAGCAAAGAAAGTAATTACTGGCAGGGGTAACTGACCTTAATCATTTGAAGAGGTACAACTATTGATACACAAAGGAGCAGGAAGAAATTCAGATGATGCACTGTGGCATCTCTTGGTATTCCCAGACTGATTCTAACTATAAATAGGCAACAATAGCAACCACAGCTTGAGAAGGGTCTTACTGCTATTCCCACGGTTGTCTGGGTTATTCTACCATATAAACCTATACCAGTGAAAATGCTTGTCAATGGGGAGAATAATTAAGAATGGAGCCGTAGTGGAGGGATATTGTAAGTATCTGGCCTTGTGATCACTGATAGCAGCTGGGGGTGGAAATCTGTCCCATTGATCCTCCTTTTGTAGCTTTCCCCAGAAATTGTGATCAACCAGAATCCTAGAGAAGCTATGACTGGGAGTAGTGAACTCACTGTGATAGGCAAGCTGATCTGAGCAGTGGAAGGTATGGAATCTAATAAATGCTACTGACGGCCCACCCATCCTACCCTCTTTCCCAGGTCAGTGCATCTGTCTTCGAGCTGCTGCCAGTATGGCTGATTGATACGGGCTCACAGCTGCACCCAATTTTGGAGAACTGCCTTGGGCCACTAGTTGCTGCATTATCCAGAAATGCCTGGGAAATAATGCCCCACCACCTTTTGTGGCCTACAGCCAAGGGCTGGCTGATATGAGGGTATAAAGTACCTCTTAAAGTATGTCAATTTTGAGGTACAATCAATCATGCTCAAGAGCTTCTGCTTCCCCCACTCTCTCTCTCTCTGCCTGCCTCTCTGCTTCTGGTAGAATCTGGCTATGACTAGACTTCAGCTGAAACTTTCTTCTGCTTAGTATGTTCCCCTGTACTATTGTGCTTCACTCAAATCCTGATCACTTTCTTGCAAGAACACTCCTTTAGGAAATCACGTACCTAAAAATCTTAAGCTCTGTTTCTGGGAATCCTAAGACAGTTCCTTCTCCTCTATCTCCAGAAAGAAAATTCCTGGGAAAGAATTGTGATTTGCCTGGTATGTAGTGAAGACTTAACCTTACCCAAAGAGAGGTCTGCCTTTGTCCCCAAACTACCAGGAGGTGATTCTCGGCCCCTGGAACATCCCGCTGATAGAAGTATCTTTGCCTGGGGACTTTGACCTATGCAGTATCCGTCTAAAAATGTGTTTCTATTATTGAGGTTTGGGCCACTTAGTATCAGGTTTACCTCCAGAAGGGCTTAGAGACTAAAGATACCAGCCTATCCTCTAAGTGGGGCTGGGGACTAAAGGTCAGCCACATAGGTGGTATGTGATGGGGTCCCAATAGAAACTGGAAACACCAAAGATTGGGGCAAGCTTCCTTTGCTGGCCATGCAGATCTTCATATGTTGTGACTAGAGGAAGTTAACACTCCCCATGACTCCGTGTTGAGAGGACAAGAAGCTCCTCAGACCCTCCCAGACTCTGCTCTATGCATCTTTTCTCCTGGTTTTAACCCTTGTAATACCCCATTAACTGTGGATATAGCAGTTTGTAGTGCATTCTGAGTCCTTCTAGCAAATTGTCAAAACTGAGGGTGTTTGGGGGAACCCGCCAAATTTGTAGTTGGCATCGTAAGTGAGGGCAGTCTTGTGTGGACACTGCTCCTCCTAACTGTATGCTTGGCTAAACTCTCACACCTGGCTTGGGTCTCATCTCCACCTCTGGAGCCATCCTTAAGGTCAGGTACGTGGAGCACATTCCACTAGTACATTGATTGGAGATGGGAGACATGGGTTCTGGTAAGGTAGACCGACAAAAAAATGTTTAATTGTCACCAGAATTTTCTAGGACTTCAAATCTGCCCTGCCTTGATGAAAGTCTGCTTCTCCATTCCAATTATTGTGAATGCTGCTGCTTTTCTTTTCTTCCCTTCCCTGCCTCTGGGAGAGACTTTCCCATCCTATCCCTAAACTTGACCTTCATTCTTCCCATAGATACTCAACATATGCTTTTTATTTGACATATCTGATATTATGTAACTTGGAAATCATTGAACTCTTAGTACTGCAGCCTTCTTTATGTGATGCACATTTTTACATATTACAACTATACTATTTTTATCCCTGGAAATGATTTTCTAATTAACACTAGATATTAATTATAAATGTTCCTTTATAATGACACTTCTTTGTGAATAGATGTAGCATGGCATCCATAGCATCCTCTTTATAATGTTAAGAGTTTGTAGTAATTTTCTTTGAAATTTGTATTATCCTTGCCAACAATATTACCTCATTCCTTAGCTTTTCCTTTCATCAGGTGTTAGTTGATATCAGTTGCTTGAGAGTAGCTGGGAGGAGGCTCCATAGTAATGTTTGGGTATGACCCACAGTCCTGAAGGAAATGTAAATTAGAATTTAAATACCAGCAGATTTTAAACACAAATTCCATTTCACTTAGGATTAGCATAGAAACTGAGGTAATGTATCTGTAGATCAACTGGGGGAGTAAAAAGGCAGGCACTAGGAAAACCAAGAAAGAGATTGAGAAGAACAGACACTATAAACATTTCCCTAATATCTGAATGAGAAAGGACCAGTTAGCATTAGAATATCACAGTAGTAAAGCTTGCATTTTGCTATGTGTACAGGTATACTTAAGTAAGCTTAACTATATACCCTTTTTTTTTTTTTTGCTTAAGTTAACTGGAAATAAATTGTATATATTTTATTCCATAATATAAACCTATATCTTTTCAACTGCTTTACTGGAAGCAGACCCAGTTCAGCATGTTATAAGCTGAGTGGCTGGGGACCATTTACTGTACTTCTCTGACTCTTCATCTCCCTGTCTGTAAAATAGTGATAATAGTCTAACTACCTTGTAGGTTGTTGTTTTTTTAAGATTTTATTTACTTATTTAATAGACAGAGATCACAAGTAGGCAGAGAGGCAGGCAGAGAGAGAGGGGGAAGCAGGCTCCCTCCTGAGCAGAGAGCCCGATGCGGGGCTTGATCCCAGGACCCTGAGATCATGACCTGAGCTGAAGGTGGAGGCTTTAACCCATTGAGCCATCCAGGCACCTTGTAGGTTGTTGAGAGCATTACAGAATGCTTGGGCCAACAGAGGTGCTCAGTAAACGTATCTATTACTATTAGCTTTCATAACATTTTGGGTTTAAAAAAATTAGCTCATCAAGTACCCGGAAGCCCTGAAGCAGGCAACTCTCTTATGTCCTAACTGGATATACCACTTAAGCAGCACCTTCTCTCTGAATGTATCCAAGTACAAACCAATCCTTGTTGAGTATTCTATTCTTTCTATGTCATGAATACTTTCTTAGGAACCGGGGTCTTACTGGTTTTTCCCTTTGCTTGCCCTGTTCTTTTAAGGCACTGGTATCCTCAGTCTGACATACAGCTTCACCACCTTCCTGACTACCTTGCAACCATCGATGGCTTTTATCTTAGTACCTAAGAGGCACTATTATATCAGATTCAAACCAGAGCCACGGGAGTATGGGATTAGTCTTAACTGCTTTGAGCCTGGGTTTTGTGTACCTGGGGAGAGCTCTGGCTTCTCATATGCCCCCAAACCACAGCCTCTCCTCATCCCTCTGTTATTCCTGGTCATTTGACTGGAGTTCTGCCTCAGTTAATTCTTCAGAATTCAAGATCCCCTTGGAATAGGAACACTAAACCAAATCCATGTGAATGGGATCCTAACAGAATTCAAAATCCTAACAGAATTCAAGATCCCCTTTGGAATAGGGAAACCAAATCCCTGTGAATGGGGTCCTAACAGCCTGTTCTTGAGGGGCTGAATCCTGTGCTCCATAAAGCCAAGGCTTTGTTAGACTTCTGCTCCTGAAATCCAAAATCACCACCTCCCCTGACTTCATTATTTTCTACTCTTTATACACTTACCCACTGGAATGGACCAAATTTCAATACCAGTTGGGTGACTGGTGAATCTGTCACTTGGACACTAGCTTGCTGCCCCACAACCCAATGTTATGACTGGCTCTGACTTTCCTCCTGTACCATCCTGGATTCAGGCCCCAGTTATACCTCAGGGACAAGCTTGTCCAAGGGTCAGCACTGCTAAATGCTCTCAGGTATTGTCCTTTTAAGAGTCATATAAATTGCATTCCATTTTATACCTTGTATAACTACCTATTTTCTACTGTATTACATGTGTGCTTCTTTTAAAATCTTTTAATTATCTAATTTTCTGACAGTCATTCTAGTTTGTTACTGAGTTTCAAATTCCATTTTGTTTTAGAGCCCCAGGAAAATTGCACACATTGCTTTAATTAGTATCAATTTGGTTGTCAAATTTTCAAGATGTAGCTATTGTGTTTCAGCATTATTTAAAGCTAGGGCATTAAAATTAGCTGGTGATTTTTCAAGAATCACTCATTATGACCCAATTTTAAAGTTATTTTAAATGTAACATTTAAGAGGGTTATTAACAAATCTGTATTCTAAGTCTTTGGGATACAATATCGCAAAGTTATATAAAAAGCTAATTGCTAGCCAAAAGTATCACTTTTCACTGTGTAAAATATAGTGGCAACTCAGTTGTCTGTATCCGAAGAATCAGAGGTTCAGTAATTCAAGAGTAATTTATTTGTCTTTTGGATGCTTTTGCCCTTAAATTTGAATATGAGTGAATCCAAAGTCTAGGGAACTCATGTCAAAATAATGAAGTTATGTTATAAAGGTCTCAATTCGGGAAGCTGATGAGTTCAATTATTCTGCTTTTCCCCCACCTCTCACGCCACCCCCACCCCAGGTTGAAAGAATCAAATAAAGCTGAGCTCCAGTCTTCTTTGGTAGATTAGAATATTGAACACAGATGTTAAATCACGGGTCTGGGAAGAATTCAGTAGCAGATTAGAAGTTGCTGAAGTAAGGATTTTTAGATCTCTATTGGGTTATGTGATTAGAGTTTAAAAAAAAGAAAGAAACGGGGGAAACAAAAAAGGAAGATAGATTATATTATAGAAAAAAACATTTAGAGGAAGCACTGCAGAAATTCTATAAAGAGAACAGAGAATGACATCTGGCCAAGGGTTATGCTGGCTTGAAAAATACCTATCACGTTCTTCATATTGCATACCATGGGGGACTGAAGTAAATCAAAGGAAATGTAATAATAGGGTAGTGAAGTAAAAACCAGTGTCTTTGAGAATTAGGGCATTCTGGGGTGCCTGAGTGGTGCAGTCAGTTAAGTGTCCAAATCTTGGTTTCAGCTTGGGTTGTGATCTAGGGGTCTTGTCTTGGGATTGTGAGATTCAGCCCTGCATTAGGCTCAGTTCTGAGGGTAGAATCTGCTTGGGATTTTCTCTCCCTGCCCTCTCTTCAAATAAATAAATCAGAAAAGAAAGGAAAGGAAAGGAAAAATAAGAAAGAAAAAAGAAAGAAAGGAAGGAGGGAGAGAGGAAGAAAGAAAATTAGGGCCTTTCTTGTGCCATGGTATATAAGAAATGCATATGAACATAATATTTAAAATCATCATTCGAATCCTTTTTTACCATATGCATCTTTTATCTACTACCCAACAGCCACAAACTTGAAAATTGACATCTTGAATTTGAAAATATATAGAATTTGACAGTAACAGCAATGTTTCTTCCAATGATAAGTACCTCTCTACCTAGCTAGTTTAGTTTTCCTCAAAATTTCTAAATTGAAAGACAGCTTGCTTTATCTTCTCCAACTAGACTGTACATGCCTTAAGGCCAATTACTGTGTCATAGTTGTTTATATCCACCACAGGCTAAAGAAAATACTTTATATGAAATAGGTGCACATTTTTTGAATGAAGGCATGAATACAGAGTGTGCGAATATCTCTAGTTAGGTCTGGATGCCCCCAAATAACAAGAACATGGCAATCTGATCACTTCAGCCTTTTTAATGCCCCAAATTGCCTCTGCCATGTTGGTTGTGTGATCTGCAAGGCACAACTAGAGCTTTGTAACTTATTTCATTTATATTCCACCTTGTTTATAGAAGAATACTTAGATGGCACCAAAATTGTTCTGTTGACTATACCACCCTAGGTTTGTTTGTTTTTTAACTTCATTTTAACCTTAACCATTTTCTTTTCTTCTTCTTCTTCTTCTTTTTTTTTTTTTTTTAGATTTTAAAATTTATTCATTTTAGAGATAGAGAGAGAGAGAGAGCATGAGCAGGGGAGGGCATCAGAGGGAGAAGCAGACTCCCTGCTGATCAGGGAGCCCCATACGGGACTTGATCCTGGGACTCCAAGATCATGACCTGAGCTAAAGGCAGTTGCTCAACCAACTGAGCCACCCAGGTGCCCCTAGTATATTTTAATAAAGGTAATTGGTTTCCTGGCACGTAGATAGCCAGGTCTTTAAAAGATGACTCTGGTTGTTTTTTGTTTTTTCATTTCTTAACAATCACCTTTCAGAGATAACCTTTCAGAGAAGCTAATATTTAGCTATAATAGCTAACTTTCATTATTGATAACCATCAAGATATGGTTAATATCTTCCTGGTATTGTGCTTGGCTTTTTAACTGCCTTTGCTTTATTTATTTTTTTATTTAAAAATTTAACTATATGCACATATATTTTTCTATAAATTTGTAGGTGTGCTGATCCCATACATGATGGGAAGAGTATGAGGATAGTGGAGCTTTCCCTTCAGCTGAAGGCAAGACAGAGGAACTTGTCTTAACCACTTAAAGAGCTTATTACGTGTCTCCCACACTTTGAGGGACACCCAAGACTGGTGTCAGAATTATCCCTGAAAAATCAAAAGGATGAGAGCTCAGAGGAAGTGGTCAGTGGTTGTCCTTTGGGAAGTAGCTGCCCTTTTAGAGTCTGTCACAGCACCAACACTTGTGATGTTTCCCAAGGACCAGATCTAGGTGGATAACGGGAGGGTGGGGGGGGAAAGTCAGCCTGGCGTGGTCTTAGTTACTGTCCAAGTGAACGCCTCAGGAGCAGAAGGCCAAAAGCGGACACCTCAGGGTGTGGAAGAAATTACAAATGATTAGCTGGACTAGAGATGGGTTAGCGATACCCAGTAGTAGTAGTGGCAGTGCTGGTGGCAGGGTTTGCAAAATTACCCCAACACCTTCTAGGGAGGGAAAAGCAGGTTTACACATCCGCCATGTCTAAAAGGAGCCATTAGCCACCAGCATCTTAAGTGAGAATTTTTCTGAGCACTTTCCTCTCCTTCCTCTCTGTGCTCCAGTTTTGGTGAGCTATAAAACAGTGGGAGGAGCCAAAGAATGGGTAATGGAAGGAAAGAGAAGTGATTCATATTCTCTTCTCTGACTTCTGACTTCTGGCTTCTCTGACTGCAGGCTGCCCTGGGTGGGGCAGATCTGAGCCAGATATAAGGTGAAGAAACCTAAAATATAAATGAAGTCCATAATATTTTTTAAAAACCTTTTATTTATTTATTGGGGGGGGTTGGCGGAGGGGTGGAGGGAGGGGGAGAGCAAGTCTTAAGCAGAATACCGATGAGCAAGGATTCCCATCCCACCTCCCCCACTCCATCTCTCAATTCTGAGATCAGGACCTAAGCCTACCACCTGAGCCGAAACCAAGAGTCAGTGGCTTAACCAACTGCACCACCCAGGCACCCCTGAAGTCCATAATTTTGATTATTACATAGGAATGGAATTTTTTTGTGTTTGCTCCTATACATTTTTTTATTTTGTTATTTTTTAAATTGAGACATAATTGACATAACATTATGCTAGTTTCAGGTATACAACATAATGATTCAATATCTGTATACATTACAGAATGATCACCACAGTAAGTCTAGTTAACATCTGTTACCACACATAGTTATAGACTTTTTTTCTTGGGGTGAGATCTACTCTGTCAACAAAAGTTTATTGCTGTCAACAAGGAAAACAATTTCTAAGCAGTACAAGTGGCTTCTGTCACATCCATACTTTTCCTTCAAACTCAACATCTGTCAAAAAAAGACAAGTCACTTTTTGTCCTTTCCTTCTTTGTTTAATAGAAATGTACTTTGATAAGGTAAAAATCTAAATTGTATACTAGCTTTGGGGCACCTGGGTGACTCAGTGGGTTAAAGCCTCTGCCTTCAGCTCAGGTCGTGATCTCAGGGTCCTGGGATCGAGCCCCACATCGGGCTCTCTGCTCAGCCGGGAGCCTGCTTCCTCCTCTCTCTGCCTACCTCTCTGCCTACTTGTGATCTCTGTCAAATAAATAAATAAAAATTAAAAATAAATAAATAAATTGTATACTAGCTTTTAAATAATTTAGTATCTTGTTTTCTTTGATCTGAATCTAGGCAGAAAATGTAGATTTGTAGTTTGTTTATTTTTATTTAAAGATCATACACCATTTTGGTTTTTTGTTGTGCTTTTCTGTTCTTCCAAACTATCTACATTAGGCCCATATTAATCAATCAGAAAAATAAATTTCTATAATTTTTTACCCTGCCTATTCCTCAGGATATCTCATCTATTCTTCCTTTTGCTGCTATACTTGGAGAAGGAGCCCACACCCATTACTTTCACTTTTTCACTGTGCACTCGCTGTAATCCTTCCAATTCTAGTTCACCTCTCTAATGAAACTGCTTTTCAAAGGCCAGTGTTGTCTTAGTCTTAAGCTTCAAAGCCTCTTCCTTAGGTTTTATCTTTCTGGATCACATTTGTGACAGTACTTAATATATGGTGCCCAGTAAACAATCAGTTCTGAATATATTTTAGCTCTGTTCCCACAAGGATTTGCTCAGTGGTACAGATTAAATCAATAAATAGACAGTATTCTTTATCTGCATAAAATATTGCATCAAATGAAAATTTAAGCAGTCCAGTATCTGGTATCTGGTGTACCTATTGCTAATTGAGCACAATGAACTACCACGGTCTTTTTCACTCAGACCCAGGGAAGCGGACCAAATATTTTAGAAACTCAACTCTCCTTTGTTGTTCACTGCCATGCTTAGTAATATAATTATTTATCTAAAATATAAAATAAATAAGTTCTGGGGATGTAATGTACATTTTGGTGCCTATTTAACAGTATGATATTGTACTTTTGAAAGTTGCCAAGAGAGCAGACTTTAAAAGTTCTCATTATAAGAGAAAAGGTTGTAACTATGGGAAGTGATAGATGTTAACTAAACTTACTGTGGTGATCATTTCACAATATATACATATATCAAATGAGCATGTTGTACACCTTAAAGGAATAGTTATATGTCAATTACACATCAATGAAACCAGAAAAGATATAGTTTTCCTGGCAGGAAAATGACTAGGTCAACTTGAGTATAAGCAGTGGGATCCCTCTCCTTGCTCTATGAGAAATCAAGCTAGTAGCCAAATGAAACTTAGAGGAAAGTAAGAAGCTGTTCATTGAATTAAATTGTCTCCAGATCACAAGCCACAGTTCTCTTATCTCAATTTATATTCTCTATTCTTCCCCCTAGTTTATTGTCTGGAATGGCCTCTGGTGAGAGAATCTGCATCTGTTCCCTAATTTTGGACCCCTCATTCTTTACCAGCTCTTCCCCCCAACCCAACAACCTAGACAGCTGTTTCCAATTTCCTTCATTGGCAGCCCTCAGGCACTCCTACCTGATCCTGCAAGAGGAGAAAAAAGTTGTTAAACCCTGGGCAGGAAATAGCCTCAGCTCTGTAATCTGAATTTAGGCTTATGGGAATGAAACCAAACAATATTTATTAAATGTCTACTTTGTGCCAGACATTTGAAAAATAACAGCTTTATTGAGATATGTCACATGCCATAAAATTCACAATTTTTTAAAAGTTAAATTTTATTTTATTTGGATTTTTGCTATTTATTTATGACAAATATTCCACATCTGTGATCCTCTTCAGTCAAAAGTTTTTGAAATGGTGCCATCAGCCTTAGCCAATAGGAGGATGGAGTTGTCTGAATCACCCATCCTGCTAATGGTCCCACAGACAGCTTAGGTTTTAAACTGGCCTTTGAACCTGTCTGTCACTCTGTCAACTGGGCCACCTTCATCTAAATGGACGTGTGGTCCCTGGTGCCGGTGCTGTGGTCGCTGGCCGAGCATTTCCGCTACACATACAGGTCCACAAACTTGCCAGTGTCCTCCTGCATGTGGAGGGTGCAGTGGCTGCCACCGCAAATTCATCCTTTTAAAGTGTACAATTTAGTTGGGTTTAGTATGTTCCTAGAGTTGTGCTATCATCACCATGATCTAATTGTAGAATATTTCATTATCCCAGAAAGAAACCTCATACTCATTAGCATACACTTAACATTCTCCCTTCCCTGGAAACTATTCCTCCACTTCCTGTTTTTATGACTTTGCCTATTGGACATTTCCTGTAAATGGAGTAATATATAACTTTTTGTGTCTGGCTTCTTTAACTTAGCCTAGTATTTCTAATGTTTATCTGTGTTGTGTGCATCAGTAATTCATTTCTTTTTATAGCATAATAATAATCCACTGTGAGGATATGTCACATTTGTGTATGGATTCATTAGTTAATGGGCAATTGGGTTGTTTCCCCTTTTTAGCTATTACAGTTACTGCTACTCTGAACATTTCTGTACAGATTTTTCTGTGGACATGTTTTTATTCTTTTCAGTATATATCTAGGAATGAAAATACTGATTGGCATGGTAACTATATTTAACTTTTGAGGAATTGCCAAACTGTTTTCCAAGGGGGCTACATCATTTTATATTTTGCCAAGAGGGTATGAACCTTCCAATTTCCTCATATCTTTGCCAATACTTTTTATTGCCCGTCTTTTTTATTATAGCCTTCCTAGTAGTGTGAAGTGGTACCTTGGGGTTTTGATTTGCCTCTGCTGATGACTAATGATGTAGAACATCTTTACATGTGCTTATTGACCATTTGGAGAAATGTCCATTCAAGTCCTTTGCCCATTCCTTAATTGGGTTGTCTTTTTGTTGTTGAGTTGTAAATGTTCTTTATATATTTTGGCTACTAGGCCTTTTATCAGATCCGTGATTTATCACATATTTGTAAATATTTTCTCCCATTCTTTGGGTTGTCTTTACACTTTCTTGATGTTGTTCTTTGAAGCACAAAAGTTTTTCATTTTGATGTCTAGTTTATTGACTTGTTCTTTTCTTGCTTGTGCTTTTGGTATCATATTTGAGAAACCATTGCCTAATCCAAGGTCAGTAATCCAAGATTTACTGCTATGCTTTTTTTCTAATAGTTTTATAGTTTTAGTTCTTACATTTAGCTCTGTGATCCAGTTTGAATTACTTTTATATATTGTGTGAGAGAGGGGTCTAACTTTATTCTCTTGAACATAGATATCCTTTGGTCCCAGCACTACTTGTTGAAAGGATGATCCTTTTCTCATTGAATTATATTGGACCCTTGTTGAAAAATCAATTGACCATAAATAGAGGATTTTTATTTTCTGGACTCTTAATTCTATATGATTCATCTGTGTGCCTGTCTTTATACCACTAACACATTGTTTTCATTGGTGTGGCTTTGTAATTAGTTTTGAAAATGGAAAGTGTGAATCCTTCAACTTTGTGCTTTTTTCAAGATTGTTTTGGCTACTCGAGATTCCTTGTATTTCCATATGAATTTTAAGATCAGCTTGTCAATTTCTTTAAAAAAAAAACAACTAGCTCAGGGGTTTTGATAGTGACTGTGTTGAATCTGTAGATCATCCTGGGGAGGAGTATTGCCATCTTGACAATATTAAGTCTTCTAATTCATTAATGTGAGCTGTCTCTCTATTTATTCATATCTTGTTTCTTTCAATAATGCTTTATAATTTCCATTGTATAAGTCTTGATCTTTTGTTAAATTTATTCCTAAGTATTATACCCTTTTTAATGCTATTCTAAATGGAATTCTTTTCTTAATTTCTATTTCAGATTGTTCATTGCTAGTATATAGAAAAGTAATTGATTTTTCTATATTGGTCTTGTGGTCTACAGCTTTGCTGAATTCTTTTCTTAGTTCTAATAGTGCATTGTGTGAATTGCTTAGCATTTTCTATGTACAAGATTGTGTACAAATAAAATAAAATAAAATAGAGATAGTTTTATATTTTCCAAATTTCTTTCTGCTATTGATTTCTAATTTTTTTTTTAGAAACAACTCCATTCCAGTCCTTTTAAATTTTGAGTTTGTTTTATGGTCTAACACACAATCTTTCCTTGAGAATATTTCCTGTTCACTTTAGGAAAAAAGTTTCCCTTTCCCCCTCATAGTTAACATCTGTGTGTGTGTGTGTGTGTGTGTGTGTGTGTGTGTTTGTATTTTAGAGGTAGATACACAACTCTTGGTTCTTAGTAATAAGAATTCAGATTGCAAGCAACATATCCAGGTTATTTATATAATCACTAATTTGTGTAAGAACAGAAAACTGCTGGGACACCTGGGTGGCTCAGCTTTTTGGGCAGCTGCCTTTGGCTTGGGTCATGATCCCAGCGTCCTGGGATGAGTCGCACATCGGGCTCCTTGCTCGGCAGCCTGCTTCTCCCTCTGTCTCTGCCTTCCACTCTGTCTGCCTGTGCTTGCTCTCTCTCTCTCTCTAACTAATAAATAAATAAAATCTTAAAAAAAAATTAAAAAAAAAAAAAGAACAGAAAACTGCTGGGGCGTCTGGGTGGCTCAGTGGGTAAAAGCCTCTGCCTTTGGCTTGGGTCATGATCCTAGGGTCCTGGGATTGAGCCCCATATCAGGCTCTCTGCTCAGCGGGGAGCCTGCTTCCCCCTCTCTCTCTACCTGCCTCTCTGTCTACTTGGGATCTCTGTCTGTCAAATAAATAAATTTAAGAATCTTAAAAAAAATAAAATTTAATTTAAAAAAGAACAGAAAACTGCTACACTCCAAGTGAAGTCAGAAGAAAGAATTCTGTACTAACTCATGAAGACAAAAGTTATAGCTGTGAAGGAGGAACAGTGGTCTTATTTGGATCTGGATGCCGTATGACAGGGCACATATCAAAAATTGCTTTTCTGTAGTGAAATACATGAGATTTATTTCTAGAGTAAGGTATACTGGATTTTGAGCCTCCAGGGACATCACCTAAAATGATATTAGAGGTATGATTAAAGGGGGTAATATTCTTCAGATCCAGCACAGCTGTCAGAATGAAAACAACTTGCATATGATTAAATAATAATGCTTATAAGTGGCCATTGCTTGGCTAGGACTTAAGTGATATGAAAGCCTCATAATTTTGTCTGATTGGGGGACCCGTTTTCAGTTCTGACTGTAACCAGAAAGTGATACTTTCAGCCCTGGGGAATGTTGTCTATAACATGTTGTCTACAATTAGGGTAGGGTTGCCTGATATAATGCTATAACCCTCTAACCTCACATGCTCTTCTTCCTACCACATGCCATGTTCTGATACTCTCAGTAGGGGGATGTGACCTACTTCTGAATACCAGAACCTTCTCATGTTTCAGAAAGCAGGCCAGAAAGACAGGAGTTCTGCAAGAAGAACTTCTGTGCCCAGAAGAAGGAAGAGGGCAAGTAAGCCAGGACTCCTGCCACTGAGAAGTGGAAATTGGGTTAATTTTTCATTTGTTTGTACATGGTAGGAAAGATGATACGGAAGAGATCACAAAGACACACCTTGAAGGTATAAAAAGGAAAGAGAGGGGCGCCTGGGTGGCTCAGTGGGTTAAAGCCTCTGCCTTCGATTCGGGTCATGGTCCCAGGGTCCTGGGATCGAGCCCCGAATTGGGCTCTCTGCTCAGTGGGGAGCCTGCTTCCTCCTCTCTCTCTCTCTGCCTGCCTCTCTGCCTACTTGTGATCTCTGTCTGTCAAATAAATAAATAAATCTAAAAAAAAAAAAAAAAAGAGAATTCATGCTGCATGTGTGTGACCCTTAGCGCATGATATGATGGTTCTGAGCACTATGGTAGGTGGTCCAAAATGACTCCTAGAATTTGGCCAATCAGTCTTTTCATGGAGCCAGGAGACTAGTCAAGCATGGCTTTCCTGAATGGCTGCTCATTCAGTGTTTTATCTTTTATATACTTTTTGCCTTAGATATTATCTTGAATGAGCATAAAGTGCCTCTCTTCCCCAGGAGTTTGTTGTATAAACTTGAGAATGGTAAACGTAGATGCCTTCCTAGAAGAACAAAGGCCATATAGTCACATAGCTGGAAGAAACCTCTGATGATTTCTAATGTAACTCAGTGCTCTCATCGTGTCTGGAGATAAGGAGCCTCAGGCTCAGAGAAGTTACATTATTTCCACAAGGGCATCCGGATACTGGTAGATAATGGTAGAGGGGCCTACCATTCAGTATTTTATTATAAGTAAGAAATATATAAACCAGTTACACCCTAGCTCAGCTGGCTCATAAATACAGTAGCAAGAAGGAATAAACTAAACTAAAAGTCAAAGGAACAAAAGTGTCCTCAGCGTCTGACTCTTGATTTTGGTTCAGCTAATTGTCTCAGGGTTGTGGGATCAAGCCCCATGTTGAGCTCTACACTGGGCATGGAGCCTGCTTAGGATTCTCTCTCTCCCTCTGCCCTGCCCCCCTAAAAAAAAAAAAAAAGAAAAAGAAAGAAGCTATTTGAAGGGAGCATTTTGTTAACAGTGCTGTTTATCTGTTTCTTTTTTCCACTCTGGATATTGGAATCATTATTGTAAAACCCAGGTTGGGCCTACCTAGCCCAGCAAAGCCTAGTTAACTCGGGATTTTATGAAACCAGTTGTAGATGTCTTGAAAATGACCAAATAGTATAACACTGGAATGAGAACCAGCTACCTTTTAATATATTTTAAAATATATACCGGAACTGAGAACACCATAAAGCAGTGGTTACATTTTTGGACCTTTTTGAGAACCTGATGAAAATTATTGACAGGTCTTTCAGGAAACTTTATATATACAAGAAGTTTTAGTTATGTTTTATGGAAGTGACATAGATCCCAAAATCTATCAGTGAACTCAAGATAAGGACCTCTGCCATATAATTACTTCTGCTACAATCTTTCAGGGCCTCCTTCATCCATGTTAGTTAAGGAATTGGTCTCTGTTCTGGTCCAATCTGAAGAGCTTCCTGCACGACCACATTCTTTTTTTGTGATGTCACTCTCTAGTTTCAGGGGTTTTCATATTTCTCACTACTCTGTATTGTAAAAACTCAAACTCCCTCTTTTTTTTTTTTAAGATTTTTATTTATTTATTTGACAGAGAGGGCGAGAGACACAAGCAGGCAGAGCAGTAGAAGGAGAGGGAGAAGCAGGCTCCCCACTGAACAGGGAGCCCGATACGGGGCTCGATCCCAGGACCCTGAGATCATGACCTGAGCTGAAGGCAGTCGCCCAACCAACCAAGCCACCCAGGCGCCCCTCAAACTCCCTCTTAAGAAATACCATTATGGGTGTGTTGCTTCCGCTCTGAGAAGTATTACAAAATTCTGTCTGCTGATTTTACTTGTCAATACTAGAAATGATTTTGGTTCTTTCTTTGACCCTGTACCCTTCACTCTGTCTGTCTAATTTCCAATGGCTCCATATTGCCTCCTGATCAGTGGGGGAGTTATATGTTATGTATGTATGCTGCATATAATTGAGGTAGTCATTAAATAATAATCAAAACTGGTACATTTTGAGAGTAAAAAAAGTGCTACCAGTAACTATACCTGGACACCCAGTACTGTCCTAGCAAACCAGGCCATCTGGTGCCACTTAGTGTGAAACTGAAGTGCTGCTTGGTTTTCCACTGCTCCTGCGTGGGCATGTATCTCCTTCAAGGATCTTGTGAGGAATGGCTGGAACTAGGAAGTAAAGAGCTTCCAAAGTGAAACTAGAGCTAGAACCCAAAGTAGTCCTTGTAATATATGCAGGACAAAGATTCGTGACTTTGTGATTCATCAGTGGTTATTGAAGCCACTTTGCCATTAGCCTGCCTGATATGTTAACCCCTGGTGCTGATGCTATAGGTGCAGCAGGCACAGGAACTCACCTGTGAATTTTTGTTGTTGTTCCCATTTCTTAATTCTTATTCCTGGGAAATTCAATTCTACTATGCAATTCATGGGCCATACGTCTCAATGGGTGTGAGTGTCTAGCGGGTATGAAATGGTCAAATAAGAATACACCAGGGCGGGATGCCTGGGTGGCTCAGTTGGTTAAGCAGCTGCCTTCAGCTCAGGTCATGATCCCAGCGTCCTGGGATCGAGTCCCACATCGGGCTCCTTGCTCGGCAGGGAGCCTGCTTCTCCCTCTGCCTCTGCCTGCCACTCTGTCTGCCTATGCTTGCTCTCTCTCTCTCTCTCTAACAAAAAAATAAATAAAATCTTAAAAAAAAAAAAAAAGAATACACCAGGGCTGCAGTAACCAGGCTCTACATTGGACATTAGCACTTAAACCCTCAGTTCCAGGGCACATCCCAAACACACGTAGGGCAAACCAGAGAACTAACAGCAGAGCACCAAGCACTCAAGAAGTAACTACTGCTTGAACCAGGGAGCATAGACTCAGGGCAGGACTCTGATGGAAAGAGACAGGGAGCTGAAGAAAATGTTTGTAGACATCATCAGAGAGTGACCTTCAGCAATTCAGTGACAATGATTCTATGCTTAAAAGAAACTTTGAGCATTTATAAATTCAAGAGAAAAATACTGTAACCAGTATTAAGAACATGACGTAAAGAAGTAACTGTATGAGGGGCAAAACCAGATATGATGAAGGCAATTGGCAGAATCCTGGCAAAATAGGGGAGGAAGAATCTGGGCTAAGACAGACCAGGACAGGAATTGTTCTTCTTTCCGTTTCAGCTAAGGTATTCTCTATCACATTTCCACGAAAGCTTGGGTGTAAATTATTAAATATATCCATAGTTAAGTTAACACTCTTTGTCATGCTCAACCAATAATTTTGCTAGCAAGGATAGGTTTGAATACTGTCTGCAGATCATCAGGACTAGATCAACCTTGAATAATGGTTCGACTCAGAAGTCTCAGAGCCTAAAAACTATAGGGATAGAAAACAGCTAAGTGATTGCGGGGGTTAGGGGAGGGTGGGAAAAGAGGTTGACTACAAAGCAGTCATGCCTAAGGGAATTTGGGGAAGGATAGAACTGATTTACATCTTGATTGTTGGGGTGGATCTGTAACTCTAGGCGTAACAAAATTCGGAGACAAGTCCATTACAAAGAATGAATTATACTGCATGTAGATTTTACAATCAATAAAAGATTTAAGAATAAAACCATCCAGGACTTTGTAGGTAAAACCAGATAAACAGCCTCCCCTCCAGTACCCTCCTTGCCATTCTAAACTATCGCTTTAACAAGTTTATATCTTTCTGATGGATGCAAAGATACATTTGCACTGATATTTCTCAGTGTTTGGACTAAGGGTGTAAGAGGACAGGAACGGATGTAGAGGAAGGTGACATGAGAACAGAGTCCTGAAAGAACTGAAACCATGTCAAACTCCAAGGAGGGGTGTTCCGGTCAGAGAGAAGAGCAAGTGGGCACATGCTTTAGGTTTGATAAATGGCAGGAACACCAGTGCGAATAGAGAGGAGTGGGGAGCAGCCAGATTGTGTGGGGTCTGATAGGCGTTAATAAGAAGCAGTTTTAGTTTAAGTATGGCTAGAAGCCATTGAGACTCAGTAGGGGAATTATATGGTCCGATCTGCATTTTTAAATTTTTTTTTTTTCATTTTTATTTATTTGACAGACAGAGAGAGGTCACAAGGAGGCAGAGAGGCAGGCGGGGGGGTGGGGGAGCAGGCTCCCCGCCGAGCGGAGAGCCCGATGCGGGGTTCGATCCCAGGACCCCGAGATCACGACCCGAGCCGAAGGCAGAGACCTTAACCCACTGAGCCACCCAGGCGCCCCCAATCTGCATTTTTTTTTTTTTTAATATTTGTCAAAGAGAGAGCGAGAGTGAGAGCGAGCACAGGCAGAGGCAGAGGGAGAAGCAGGCTCCCTGCTGAGCAAGGAGCCGATGTGGGACTCGATCCCACGACGCTGGGATCATGACCTGAGCTGAAGGCAGCCGCTTAACCAACTGAGCCACCCAGGCGTCCCCCCAATCTGCATTTTTAAAAGATCACTGCAGTTTGCTATATGGAGAATGGACATTTGAGGGTAAGTACAAAAGCAAAAAAGCCATTGCAACCACATAGAAATGGTGGTAGCTAAGAATGTTTTAGTATGGAAGGAGAAGATGAGAGGGGATGCTTTGCTCTTTTGCCTGGCCAGAACCCCATCTCTGGCTCATCATTGTGGTGATACACTTAATATTATCTTAGGATTCTTTATTCTCCTGGGCCTTAAATAGACATTGTAGTACATACAGAAATGCCTCTAGACAACTTGAAAGTTAGATGAAGTTGAAGCCTAGGAGTTCTTTGTGGCTTCAAAGCACATAATTATATGATTTTCTCTAGCAAGATTCAGAAGCTCAGGTATATGAATGAAGAAGGGAGATTATTGAATTAATCAAGAGTCAAGGTTTTGCCAGATATGTGTAAGACATAAACAAAGGGGCCAAAATAATACTACCATGATTTATACTAAACTCTTAATATCTTAGTCCAATATATAATCCTATCACAAAAGAATATCACAGGATAAAGATAGGAGGATATAAAGAATAAGAGGACAGTAATAAGAATGATATAGAAAAATGGGATGAAGAATGATAAAGAGAGGATGGAGAGGAGGAGTACATGAAGAATGTCAGAGTGCTATCTAACAAAAATAATGAATGGTGCAACTTCAGGTCTTTTAGGAGAGCAGTCCTTCCTAGTAGTCCTTAGTCTTCACATTATATCGTTACACATCTATAATTTATCTTAGAATAGTTCATTACGGGCAGTGTGATTTTTCATTTTAATTTACACTCCAGGCAAGCTAATTAACATTGAGTTGGGAATATGCACGTCAGTAGTGTACACAGAAAACAAATACCAAACAAACAGACTCCCATTTCACAGGCAGCATTCCTAATATATTTTTAAAAAATATTTTATTTATTTATTTGACAGAGATTTTTGCAGCAAGAGAGGGAACACAAGCAGGGGGAGTGGGAGAGGGAGAAGCAGGCTCCCCGCCGAGCAGGAAGCCCCACATCAGGATCCCAGGACATGATCCCTGGGTTCGTGACCTGAGCTGAAGGCAGACGCTTAAGACTGAGTCACCCAGGCTCCGCGCAGCATTCCTAATATCTTTAATCAGCACAGAGGGTTTGTTAACATATGCATGTTAGAGATTATTTTTCATTGGTAAAATAAGTAGAATTCAAGACATGTGGATTGGCTAAGAATACTATACTAGCCCTTCCACAGTTATAGGGACAGGATAAAAAATCTGGTGAAGCCTTAGTCTCCACCCTTTGGAATCGTACTCTGTGTTTAGAATTCCAATTGATTCTGTATACAAGCCACTTAAGGATTTTGTGGCTTGGTTTTGACTAGATTAGCTCAATCACATTGCCTTTGCCTCAAGCAAATCTTTCATGCAAGTTACTTGCTTGAGAGCTTAAAAGGAGAGAAAGCTGGGGTTTTAGAAAGCTTACACTGCAGGTTGTGTGAATATTTTTACTCCTGCTTACTAATAAAAACGTCTAAGCGTGGCAGAATTTGACCTACAACTTGATTGCAATATAAAAACCACATGATAAATTGTAGAGAAAGAGGCTGAGAACCCCCACCAACCTCTAACCATCGGAAGCTTGCAATAGAGCCCAAGATCAGGAATAACCACACTGGCTTAAGTTGTTTTGGAAATACATCAGGTAAAACAGTTTATTTTATAAGGCCTTTGGTTCTTTGATAGAAGAGTATGTGATCTCTCCTTCTGTGTTTTGAATACCTTCTTGTGGAAATACAAAATGTTAATCCTGAAAGGAAACTTAAAATCATGTAGTCTGCTTCTTCATCTTATACATGGAGAAATTAAGGCTCAGAAAGATTGTTACATTCTTAAGGTTAATTCTTAAAGCTAGTTAGTGGTGAAGGCAGAACCATGTTTTGGGTGTTATGACCCATATATTCCAAACCAGACCCATATATTCCAGACTCACATATTCCAAACCAAAACACATGAGGTACACAATGTAGAAAGTTTGATATGACTTAATGGGAATGATGGGACAGAAGACTTGGGATTCCAAAGGTTTTAGTGAAACACCCTCATTGCTTTTAGCTATCCTACCTCTCCCTCCTTATGTATTTTCCCACTTCTATGATTCTGTATTTTCTCATCTCCTTTAACCATATTAGAAAGTTACTCACTAGCAAAATTGGAGGATCCGACGGTATTACACATGGGCTTTCTTCCCATGTCTGCATTCTCTCAAAATATAGGTCACAGAAGAACTGTGTTTCCTTTTGTTTCAAGGATGCATAATGTATTTTTCTGTTTACCCAAACTGACCAATTATTGATGATCTCTGGCTTACATGTAAGATATTTCAAATGTTGGAAAAATATATAAAACAAGACCATTTCATGGTCTGACTACAGCCAGTGTTAATAATGGCAGTTTTTAAACCAATGTTTTTTTGGATCCAAATTTAGTGATTGATCTAGAGTCCTAAACTTTCCCCACCTCTGTGTTTTGTGAATGTGAACTGCCCATTGGTATTAGTACCACCATGATCCCTTCACTCATGTCTGAAGGTCTAGGAATGAGCATAGAGTCCCAGATAATCCAACACACCAGGTGTCATTACTGAGAAACTATGAATGGTTCCCTGATAGCCACAGAAGTTGATGAATTATATATATGTATAAAAAAATAGAGACTGTCTAAGTTAAAGGGGATGTTAAAGATCCTTGAAGCCAAATGTCCCTGTCAAGGGGTCACCCAGCCTACATTTATGCAATGTCACTTGTCACTGATAACATGCTCTTTTCCCAGAGAACATTTATTCCAATTGTGGGTAACTTTAACTGCCAGAAAGTTCTTATTTGAAAGAAATCATTCTCCTTGTGACTTCCACCCACTAGCCTCTTTTTCTATGGCTTCTTTGGTGTTGTGATGAATACATGAATTTTTTCTTTTACTTATTAGCCCTTTTGGTATTTCAAAATAATTTCCATGCTCCCCAATCACAGCATTAAAACAAAAACTTAAAAACAAATATCTTTATTATTAAAGAACACAGAATGAATTCTTACCTTTCTTTTGATTATGTTACTAGACATCTGATTTATAAAACATCTGATGTTGGGGTGCCTTGGTGGCTCAGTTAGTTAAATGTCCTACCCTAAAGGTCATGGTCTTAGGGTCATGAGATGGAGCCCTGAGCCCTGGGTTGGCTCCATGTTCAGCACGGAGTCTGTTTGGGATTCTCTCCCTCTCCCCCAACTCTTCCACTCTCCCCACTTGTTCTCTATTATCTCTAAATAAATAAATGAAGCATTTAAAAAACAAAACAAAACAAAATCTGATGTTAAAATGCTTTTAAGGTTTTATTAACTTTTTACATATATAATCAGTTTTAAATAGAACTATTTGAAAATTACAGACAAATATTGCAGTTTGAGTGAGCCCAGAAACAGAAGATATTTTGAGTGCAAGCAGATTATTTGGGAAATGCAGAATATTTTAGGGTAATGGGAAAGTAATACAAGGAAGAGAATCCAGCCAAGAAAGGGTGTGTGTGAAGCCAGCTATCACTGTAGGAAACTAGAGAGAAATTTCATGGAAAACCCCTGGAAAATGCTACAAAATAAGTGCCTCAGAATTATGCTACCTCAAGGGTGAGGTACCACCTCAGCATTTTTAGCCTGCTTACAAGCAAACTGTTTCTGCAGGTCTGGGGTAAAAAGATTACAGGCACAAAGGAAACCATTAGAAGTCAAATAATCTTCAACAAAGCAGGAAAAAATATACAGTGGAGTACTGCATGGGACACTGACAGCATCTGGGATAAGCAAAAATAATGATAATTATAATTATTAATGATTAACATTTTGATGTACTTCTATTTGAAGTACATCAAATATACTGAATATAAATTATCATAAAAATGTCACTCTATGATAGTAATTTACAGACTGCTTTGACACTTAGTAATACCATATATTATACCGCTCTATGTCAATAGTATAAATCTACTCATGTCATCACTAATGATGATATACTATGCCATAATTTATTTAATTAAGTCCCTGGTTGGACATTTAGATTGGTTCTAGGTTTTTGCTACTCTTAAGGGACATGCTTTCAGTTTCATTGAACAATGAATTTATTTTTGGTCCAGTTGCCACTTGACTATATGTTTATTATGATAATGCTTATGAGATATAAACAGTGTGGGAAAGAGTATTGTGTATTCAAGTGCCAGTGATTCATGTTTGCTTTACAGTTCAGAAATATTACTTAATAGAGGTAAGTTTAAATTCAAAATACTGTAATGTATCTTATTATACACAAGATATCTGATCATATCACAAGATACCTCCACATAGGTTACAGAGGTTCAGTTTTATCTATGTCATTTAACACCACTACCACAGCTTAGGACTCATTGTTTTATATTTATGAATCTTGGTTTGGATTTTAGCTGAGTACTTCCAGCCCAAAGCCATTATGGCTTCCCATGTGGAGTTATATAGTTGGAGCACTTTCTTTTTTCCTTAGAGTACTTGTTACTTGTTAGTTTGTAGTAGTACCAAATTACACATCATAGCTCCATGATCTCAACTTGTTCAGTGGGTGTGATATTCTTTTAGGTGAAGATTCCTGGGAAACAGACAGAGATAGAGATTTGTATGCAGGAGGCTTAATAGGGAGTTGTCTCAGAAACATTCTAAGAAACATAACCTCACCTCATCTGGATTCTGTTTACTCTTTTTTTTCCTGGAGAAACTTACAAGAAGTTTAGTGGGACAAATTCCAAATCCTGATGTTGCATTTGAACCTGACATCATTTCTCTCCTCTTGCACACATTCTGTATCTCCTTAACATTCAGCTAGCCCTTCTGTTGGTCTAGGTGGCTTGTGTGGTAGGGCTACCCAGACTCCTGTCTTTGAAGGATCTGAGCCTCTGGTTGCCATGTCTGTCTTAGGCTATGGATATTGCATTTATCCTTTTGTCATCAAAATTGGTTAGGGAAGTTATCAAGAGACATTCCATGGATCAGCTAACTAGTCTTCCTTTCCTACATTGTCTAACAGTTAGTTCTACCTCATCCAAGCCAATTACCCAGCCAGTGTGGGGACTCTATTTCTTGTCTGCTAGCCTCTTGGCAAAAGGAATCTGAAATGACCAGGTGGTAGCTTAAAGTTTAATGAGATTCTTATTACTCTGCCGCTTTCTGGAAGCATTTCCTTTATGCAAATTGGAAACTCTAGGCCTGCAGAGCATGCAGTTGCAATGACAGGAAGCACTTGGACTGCTACTGAGAAAAGCTACTCCTACTTCCACAACCTTGGATTCCCCTGTTTGAAAAATACCACCATTAAGTGGTCATTGATTTAAAGTGTCAAGCCCATCCTGAAGGATAATCTCCCATCCTCACATGATGCTGTGCTTCAAAATCTGTTCCACCTATCAGGCCTGCAGATTTTGGGTGGTGCATAATGTGATTAATAAAACAAAACAAACAGGGAATCCCACAGTCATGGGTATGCTGCCACATCTCATTTGTAAAATAGCTCACTTGGTCTGAAAAAATGACCTTATATATAATGGTAGTGGCCGAGGCACTTTGGGCAGAGAAATTAAACCCATACCTGAAATAGACATCAGTATTTAATTTGGATGGATGTCTCAGCAAGCCCCAGACCACTGGATCCCTAAAAACTTTATTGACATGGATAGGCTTGAATTTTCATAGAATTTGTGTCCTCTACTCTCATGTGCATGTGTCTTACCAAGGTGCATATAGTACTTGCCCACTTCTTAGTCATTAAGTCTAGCTAACATGGTATCACTAATGTCATAGAACAGGATAATCTGTGGGATGTCCAGATAGTCCAGGTATTTTCTACTATGTAATAACAGAATGTAGGAGAGTTAACTTAGCTCTGGGGCAAGACTATTAATGTACTGTTGTCTTTCCAATGTGAAGGCAAACTGCTTGTGCTCTTCTTGCTTGCTACCTATTGAAAACAACACACTTGCCCTATTAATAGCTTCATACTTTTTATCAGGGGCTGTGTCAATCTGCTAACAAAGATACCACAACTGTCACAGTAACTACAATTGAGGTCTAATACTAGTTAAGTTTGAGATATTACCCACCTTGTGTTTTTGAGGCCAGACTGGACAATTACATAAGGCTGTGATGGATACCACCAGGCTTGTATGATTCGTCTTTGAGAATGTTAATAATTGTTGCCACCCCCCGCCGCTTGAAACAGTGTTGTTTTCGATTTTACAGTCTTTTAAGGGTAGGAAAGGCAATTTCCAAGGTTTCTATTTATTCCATTTTATTATATATTTCGATTTATTCCATTTTATTATAATAGGTCTTCTTTCATAGATTGGGAAACTAATGTGACAGTTCTGCCAATTGCTGAGTATGTCCATTCCAGTTATGTGTTTGGGTACCAGGAAAATGACCATTAGGTCATTGTATACTTATTTTTATTTTTGGAACTAATGGACTCTGTGAGATGGGCCTGGGCCAAGACTTCACTTATTACCTGACCTTTTTCCTTATTTTAACAGAAGTGTCATGACAACGCTTTGGACCATTAGGTATTCAACTCTGTGTTCATTCAGACCTTGTATCCAACATCCCTCAAAAACTTGTATGTCATACTTTCCCTCAGTTTATAATTACCTGAGGAAAGTCTTTTTGGGGAAGGACTGGGGAAATCACTATACTATACATGTGCTGTCATACTACGGTGTTCTTCGTCAAGAGACCTGGCCTCTCTTTTAACTGATGGGTACTAAGTCTAACAATTGCCTCAGGTCTGTAAACTGGGCAAAGGATTATATCTTCCCACTGGGGCAGGTGACCTCAATCTTTGGCTCATTCAGTGATATATATCATTGATTGTTGTATGTATTAAAAAACACCCTTGTTGGATCCCTATCTGTCTTGCTCCCATACACATGTTCTGTTAATCATCACATCATCTGTTAACCATAGATCACCATGGGTCAGACTCCTCTGGCTGCCTTTCTGTCTTCACTGCACAAGAGAATTACACCTACCTTGCTTCTGACAATTAGGTGCTTCCACCTGGCCTTTACTACTCCAAGATCATACCATTGCTATTAAAGAGCCTGTTCTGTTACAGATTCTCTGTCAGCCCCTTCTAATAGGGCTTCTCCCTACTGCCACTAGCCACTCTCACCAACCATTTCTTATTATCTTGGTAAATGGAATGTCCTCAGGGCCATACCAAGGAACATAATTAGCTGTTGAATTTTCCACTTCATTTAATACAGGCCACTTCTTTTTCCAAGCTTTTAAGAGCCATGCCAGCAACTTATTAGAACTGGATGTCAAGATCTTTGCCAGAGTGTTGAACCAAATGTCATGGGAGAGAGTTTCTATATCAGCAAACTCTGTCTTATTCTGCTTTATATTTTGCTCCCCTTGATTCAGCATCTTCAGGACCACCTTCCTTGCAAACAATCCTGGTTCTTGCTGTTGCATGTTATTGAGGTGCTCATTGTAGTTCACCTCTCTGTTTGTTGCCTTAGCAGACCTGACAATCCCCAGTCATGCTGAGATTTAACTTTAGTTATTGGTCTGGTAGCCAGGTGGGCAGAGCCTCAGAAGGGCAAGCATTGTCTTGTAAGCCACCTGCATTTTTGAAACATCTGCATATTATTTAAGCAGAGCAGTAATCATCTTCTAACAATGAATGGGACATTTCTGCAGGCTCAGAGAGTTCAGACATACCAGGGATTCAAAGTTGTGATCTGGATCTACTCAGAATTCTTAACCTAGGTCTCAGGGCCTCATTCCTTCCATCTCAGGATCCTGACTTTGGCATAGGAAATTTTCTAGAATTGAGAATGCAATATATTTTTTAAAAATTCTGCTTAAGATTAGGTCCTAAGCTAATGAGGACTTCTTTAAATGCCTAATATGGTCTTTAGTATTCACACTTTGCTTTAAATTGATGAGTGATCATCTTTAGCCTATCATTTTTTTTCCACTTTAAAGCTTTGATGTTGTTCAGCGACAGCTATGCAATCCCACAATCTTTATAAGTACTACTTCTCCCATCCCTTTCAAATGCCAGAGATTGCACAAGTTAATGCACCCCCTTCTAAATCCCATCCCAGTTAGCCACGTTGGAAAACCTTGGTGATTTTTTTGCTTCAGCATAATAGGAACTATCTGCACTCTGCTTACTAGCTGCAGTGAGGTCCTCAACTGGCAGCAGGTGATCCAACTGCTGAATACCATTCTTATAGACTGCTTCCTAGCCCATTTCTAATACCAGGGTGTCATGGTGATTTTTTTTAGAAGCAGAATCTGATGCAGGAATGTCCACAATAGCCAAACTATGGAAAGAGCCCAGATAGCCATCAAGAGATGAATAGATAAAGAAGATGTGGTGTGTATATACAATAAAATATTACGCAGCCATCAAAAACCAAAATCTTGCCATTTGCAATGATGTGGATGGAACTAGAGGGTATTATGCTAGGCAAAGAAAGTCAATCAGAGAAAGACAATTATCATATGATCTCACTGATATGATGAATTTGAGAAACACAACAGAGGATCATAGGGGAAGGGAGGGGAAAATGGAACAAGATGAAACCAGAGAGGGAGATAAACCATAATAGATACTTAATCTCGGGAAACAAACTGAGGTTGCTGGATGGGAGGGGGATGGGAGGTATGGGGTGGCTTGGTGATGATCATTGGGCAGGGTGAGTGCTGTGAATTGTGTAAGATTGATGAATCATAGATCTGTATCCCGGAAACAAATAATACATTTTATGTTAACTAAAAAAAAATGTAAACAGGAAACTCACTTCAAATAAAATGATAAGGCATGTTGGCAAAAGGGTCATCTACCAGGAAGATATACACCAGTCCCAAATGTGTATGCACAAAGCAACAGAGCTGCAAACATGTGAAGCAAAAACTGATAGAAAGGAGAAATAGACAAATCCACAATTATAGATAGATTTATTAAATAATAAGTACCCCTTTATCAACAATTGTTAAAATTACAGAAAATCAGGGGCACCTGGGTGGCTCAGTTGGTTAAGCAACTACCTTCAGCTCGGGTCGTGATTCTAGAGTCCCAGGATTGAGTCCCACATCGGGCTCCCTGCTGAGCAGGGACTCTGCTTCTCCCACTGACCTCTCCCCTCTCATGCTCTCTCTCTCTCTCTCATTCTCTCTCTCAAATAAATAAATAAAATCTCTAAAAAAATTACAGAAAATTAGCAAGGATATGGAAGAACTCAAAAATAATATCAACAAATAGCATCTAACAGACATGTTTAGAACACTCCATCCAACAACAATGGAATACACATTGTTTTCAGGTGTGCATGGATTGTTCACCAAGATTGATCATACCTTGAACCACAAAATGAAACTCAAAAAACTGAAGTCATGCAGAGTGTGTGTTTCACCAGTGATACTGAACAGAAATCAATAACAGAAAAAGATTACAGGAAAATATCCATACACTTGGAAATTAAACCAATCCATGGCTAAGAGAGGGAAATTTTAAAAATGCACTAAACTGAATAAAAATGAATATACTGGAGATCCTGGGGGGCTCAGATGGTTAATCATCCTTCTTTGGTTCAGGTCATGATCCCAGGGTCCTGGGATCCGACCCTGTGTTGGATTTGCCAATCAGCAGTAAGTCTGTGTCTCCCTCTCCATCTACATGCTACTCCCCCTGCTTGTGCTCTCTCTCTCTTTCTTTCTCTCTGTCAAGTAATAAATAAATAACATCTTTTAAAAAATGAATATAGGGGCGCCTGGGTGGCTCAGTGGGTTAAAGCCTCTGCCTTCCCCTCAGGTCATGATCCCAGGATCCTGGGATCGAGCCCCACATCGGGATCTCTGCTCAGCGGGGAGCCTGCTTCCCTTCCTCTCTCTCTGCCTGGCTCTCTGCCTACTTGTGATCTCTGTCTGTCAAATAAATAAATAAAATCTTTTAAAAAATGAATATATAACCTATCAAAGTATATAGGATGCAAATAAAGCAGGGCTGAGAGAGAACTTTATAGCAACTGAGTGCATATATTATAAAAAGAGGAAAATTCTCAAATAGTTATCTAATCTCCCACTTCAAGAACCTAGAAAAGGAAGAGCAAAATAAAACCAAAGCAAGAAGAGGGAGGAAATATTAAAGATAAGAGCACAAATCAGTGAAATTGAACACAGAAAAACAATAGAAAAAATCAATAAAGCAAAAACTAATTCTTTGAAAATATCAATAAAGTTGAAAAACTTCTAGGAAGACTGAAAAGAAAAAAGGAGGAAAAGACACAAATTACCTTTATCAGAAATGAGAGAAGGGAGATCGCTACAGATTCTGCAGATACCAAGATAATAACGGAACAATATGAACAACTCTATATGGGTACATTTGACAGCTTTGGTGAAATGGACTGCTTCCCCCTAAAAAACAAGCTAAATTAATGTTTTGAACTCTCCTATAGCTATTAAAAATTGAATTTGTAATTTTAAAACATCCAAAAAGTTTCCCTGGGGCAAGATGGTTTTATTAGAGGAATCTAACAAATGTTAAAAGAAGAATTAATACCAACTCTACTGGATGTCTTCCAGAAAATAGAAGAGGAGGCAATGCTTTCCAGTTCATTTTTGAGACCAGTATTACTCTGACACCAAAAGCAGACAAAGACAGTACAAACAAAGAAAATTACAGATCAAAGTCCCTCATGAATACAGATGCAAAAATCTTAAAATATTAGCAAATAGAATTCAGCAATATATTAAAAGAATGATACAATGTGAACAAGTGAACTTATTCCAGAGATGCAAAGCTAGTTCAAGATTTGAAAATCAATGTAATCACCCATATTAATGGGCTCAAGAAGAAAAAAAATCACATGGTCGTAATCACTGATTCAGAAAAAGCATTTGACAGAATTTAACACACATTCATGATGAAACTCTCAGAAAAATAAGAAGAGTAGAACTTCCTCAGCTTGATCATTAGTATCTACAAATACTCTACAGCTTAATGGTAGAAAACTGAATGTTTCACCACTGAGATCAGGAGGGAGTTGAGAATGTCCAGTTTTGATCCAGTCTTACAGATCTTACTCAGCATGGTACTAGAAGTTCTAGACAGTTCAATAAGGCAAGAAAAGGAAATACAACGCATGGAAATCTTAAAAGAAGAAATAAAACTGTCCCACTTTGCAGGTAAGATATTTGTCTATATAAAAAGTCCTAAGGCTTACACACACAAAAAAAAATCTTCTAGAACTAGTAAGTGAGATTATCAAGGTCTTATGATATAAAATAAAAAGACAAAGGAAATTGTATTTCTATGTACTAGCAAAGTACAGATGAGCTCCAAAATAAAAATATAGTATCATTTATAATCTATAAAAATATACTTAGTTATAAATGTAACCATATATGTATAGAATTTGTATGCTGCAAACTACACAAAACTGAGGAAAGACATCAAAAAGGACCAAAATAAGTATAAAGACATAATATATTTATGGTTTGGGAGAGTCAACATAGTAAAAACAATCAAATTTCCCAAATTGCATATAGGTTAAACAATTCCTATCACAATCCCAGCAATAGTTTTTGTAGACATCGGTTATATTATTCTAAAAATTTTCATGGAAAAGCAAAAGAACTAAATAGCTAAAATAATTTTTAAGACAATTTTTAGAACAGAATGGAAGGAATCATTCTATTTGATTTCAAGACATTATATAACTATTACAATCAACTTTGTGGTCTAGTGGGATAGACATTATAAATCATTGAAACACAACAGAGGACCCGGATAAAAACCCTGCAAAACTTTGTCCAACTGAATTTTTATAAAAGTGTAAAAGCAATTTAATGGGGGGAAGATACCTTTTTTTATTTTTTTATTTTTTTTTAAGATTTTATTTATTTATTAGTTAGAGAGAGAGGGAGCACAGGCAGACATAAAGGCAGGCAGAGGCAGAGGGAGAAGCAGGCTCCCTGCCAAGCAAGGAGCCCGATGTGGGACTCGATCCCAGGACGCTGTGATCATGACCTGAGCCAAAGGCAGCTTAACCAACTGAGCCACCCAGGCGTCCCGAAGACACCTTTTTTTAACAAATGGTGCTGGAGCATTTGGACATCATAGATTTAAAAAAATGAACCTTGACCTAAGTAAGCTTCGCATCATATACAAAAATTAGTTTAAAATGGATAATGAATTTTGGGGCCCTGGGTGGACCAGTCAGTTAAGTGTCTGACTTTGGCTCCGGTTATGATCTCAGGGTCCTGGGTTTGTGCCCCATGTTAGGCTCCCTGCTCAGCCCCTCCTCCTCCCACTCATGCTCTCTTTCTCTCTCTGTCTCTCAAAAAAATGAATAAAATCTTTTAAAAAATGGATCATGAATTTAAACATAAAAGTATAAAACTTTTAAAAGAAAACATAGAAAAGTCTTCAGGATCTAGGACTTTTAGATTTGACAGAAGAAACATGATCTAAATGGAAAAATTAACTAGATTTCATCAAAAATTAAAAAAAAAAAACAACTTTGCTCCAGGAAACACCTGTTAACACAAGCTACAGAGAGATAGAAAATATTTGCAAACCACATATTTGATATATCTAGTGTCTGGACTATGTAATGAATTCCTAAAACTCAACAGAAAAAAAAATCAAACAGCCAATTAGAAAATAGGAAAAAGACTTGAAGAGACATTTCACCAGAGATCATATACAGATGGCAAATAAGCACATGAAAAGATATGTTCAACATCATTAGCCATTAGGGAGATGTAAAATTAATGAGATATCACTGAAGCTATTAGAATGACTAAAATTCAACCAGTGACAACATCAAATGTTGATGACAATGTTGGAGAATCTGGATCAGTGATACATTGCTGGTGGCAATGTAAGTAATACAGTCAATGAAAAACAGTCTGACACTTTCTTAATAACCAAACATGTAACTGTCACTCAACACAACATTTATCCCAGAGGAATGAAGTTTATGTTCACATAAAAACCTAATATGAATGTTTATAGCAGCTGGTAATAGTCCCCAGCTGAAAACAACCTTGATATCCTTCTATCAGTGAATGGTTAAAGAAACTGTGATACATACATCCATACCAGGAATACTACTCAGTAATAAATACGAACAAACTGTTGATACCTGCATGAATCTCCAGAGAATTTTGAGTGAAAAAAGTGCAATCTCCAAAGTTTATATATCCTATGATTCCATTTCTATAACATTCTTAGAATAACAAAATTATAGAAATGGAGAATAGTTTAGTTTTTGCCAGGGGTTTAGGAGGGCCTGGGGGTGCTAGGAAAGTGGGTGTGTCTGTAAAAGGATAACATGAAGGATTGTTGTGGTGATGGAAATATTCTATATCTTGACTGTATCAATGTCAATATCCTGGTTGTGATTTTGTATTATAGTTTTACAAGATAGTGCCATTGGAGAAATTGAGTAAACTGTACATGGGATCACTCCATATGATTTCTTACAACTGCATATGATCTAATTGTCTCAAAATAAAAGAGTTTAATTTTAAAAAGGATGGAGGGATTAAGATAGTTTGAGCTGGCACCTGTTGTGTCATGGAGAGTTTGTGAGGTACTCCCACTCTTCCAAATGGTCTTTAGGGACAAAAATTACTGGACAGTAGGAGCAAGGGGAAATAGGATTCCAGTTAGGGACTAGGGAGAAAAACAGTTGATTTTATTGCCATTGAGGATTGTTCTTTTGTTGTTCATTGTTGTTGAGAGTAGAGGGAGGGGGAGGGGGAGAGAGAGGATCTTAAGCAGGCTCCTTGCCTAGCTTGGTGCTCTACATGGAGCTTGATCCCACAACACTGATCTCACGACCTGAGCTGAAATCAAGAGCCAGGTGCCTAACTGACTGAGCTACCTAGGCTTTCCAAGGATTATTCTTTTTGATTGCTCTTTTCCAGACTGCGGCTTGGGAACACCTGGTACTCAAAGTTTGTAAAGCCATGTAAATAGAATTTAGTAGAACTTACTTTTTTTTTTTTAAGATTTTATTTATTTGTTAGAGAGAGAGAGAGAGAGAGAACAAGGACAGGCAGACAGAGTGGCAGGCAGAGGCAGAGGGAGCCCGAGCAAGGAGCCCGATGTGGGACTCCATCCCAGGATGCTGGGATCATGACCTGAGCCGAAGGCAGCCGCTTAACCAACTGAGCCACCCAAGCGTCCCAGTAGAACTTACTTTTTAACTTAAATTTTTTTCATCTGCATGTTGTTACATACAATGTTACATTAGTTTCAGGTGAACAATGTACTGATTCAGTATCTCTATGTGTTATGCTGTGCTCACCACAAGTGTAGCTACCATCTGTCACCATACAATGCTATTATAATATCATTGACTATATTCCCTCTGCTGTACCTTTATATCCCATGACTTACTCATTTCATAACTGCAAGCTTGTATTTCCCACTCCCCTTCACCCATTTTGCCCACCCCCTTCCCACCTGGCAACCATCAGTTTGTTCTGTATTTATAGGTCTAAATCTGCTTTTTTTTTTTTAAAGATTTCATTTATTTATTTGACAGACAGAGATCACAAGCAGGCAGAGAGGCAGGCAGAGAGAGAGAAGGAAGCAGGCTCCCCGCTGAGCAGAGAGCCGGATGCGGGGCTTGATCCCAGGACCTGGGATAATGACCTGAGCCGAAGGCAGAGGCTTTAACCCACTGAGCCACCCAGGCACCCCTAAATCTGCTTTTTTGTTTGTTTATTCATTTGTTTTGTTCTTTAGATTCTCCTTATGAGTGAAATCATTTGGTATTTGTCTTTCTTAGTGTGACTTATTTCACTTAGCATAATACCCTTTAGGTCCATCCATGTTTTTGTAAATGGCATGATCTCATCCTTGTTTGTGGCTGAATTCCTATGTATATGTGTGTATATATGGTATACATACACACAGACACACATATACACATATACCATTTATATACCATATATATGGTGTGTACATATATATGTATATATATGGTCTGTGTTTATAATATGGACTGTGTTTATAACCTGAAGTTATGGTCTGTGTTTATAATTAATTTGCATATAATATAATTAATTTGCATTTGCTTCTGTTGTCTTTAATTTCTTTCATCGATGTTTTAGAATTTTTTTTTTATTTATTTGACAGATAGAAATCACAAGTAGGCAGAGAGGCAGGCAATGAGAGAGAGAGGGAGAGGAGGAAGCAGGCTCCCTGCCGACCGGAGAGCCCTATGCGGGGCTTGATCCCAGGACCCTGGGATCATGACCTGAGCCGAAGGCAGAGGCTTTAACCACTGAGCCACCCAGGTGCCCTGTCATTGATGTTTTATAGTTTTCAGAGTATAAGTCTTTCATCTCCTTGGTAAAGTTTATTCCTAGGGAGTTTTTTTTGTACAACTGTAAATGATATTTTTATAATTGATCTCTTTTTAAAAATTATTCAATTTAGATAACATGTACTGTATTATTAGTTTCAGGGATAGAATTCAGTGATTCATCAGTTGCATATAAGACCCAGTACTCATTACATCAAGTGTCCTCCTTAATGCACATTACCTAATTACGCCATCTTCCCATCCACTTCCCCTCCAGCAATCCTCAGTTTGTTTTTTACTGGTAAGAGTCTCTAATGGTTTGCTTCCCTCTCTGTTTTCATTTTATTTTATTTTTCCTTCCCTTCCCCTATATTCATCTGTTTGTTTCATAAACTCCATGTATGAGTGAAATTATATAGTATTTGTCTTTCTCTAGCTGATTTATTTTGCTTAGCATAATACCCTCTAGTTCCACCCACATCATTGCAAATGGCAAAATTTCATTCTTTTTGATGGCTGAGTAACACACACACACACACACACACACGCACACACACACACACACACATACACACACACCTTCTTTATCCTTTCATCTGTCGATGGACATCTGGGCTCTTTCCATAGTTTGACTATTGTGGACATTGCTGCTATAAACTGTAGGGGTGCTTGTGCCTCTTTAGATCACTATGTTTATATCCTTTGGATAAATACCTAGGAGTACAATTGTTAGGTCATAAAGTAGTTGTATTTTTAACTTTTTGAGGAACCTTCATACTGTTTTCCAGAGTGGCTGCACCAGTTTACATACCCACCAACAGTGTAAAGGGGTTTCCCTTCCTCCACATCTTTGCCAACATCTGTTGTTTCCTGAGTTATTAATTTTAGTCATTATGACTCTTGTGAGGTGGCATCTCATTGTGATTTTGATTTGTGTTTCCCTGATGCTGAGTCATGTTGAGCATTTTGTTGTGTGTCTGTTAGCCATTTGTATGTGTTCTTTGGAAAATTGTCTATTCATGTATTCTGCCCATTTCTTGGCTGAATTTTATATTTTTTTGGATGTTGAGTTTGATAAGTTCCTTATAAATTTTGGGAGAAATGGATAAATTCCTAGAAACATATAAACTAGCAAAACTGAAACAGGGATAAATAGAAAACCTGAACAGAACCATCACCAGCAAAGAAACTGAATCAGTAATCAAAAATCTCCCAGCAAAAGAGTGTGATGCCTGATGGCTTCCCAGAAGAATTCTACCAAGCATTTAAAGAATTAATACCTATTCTTTTGAAACTGTTCCACAAAATAGTGATGGTAGGAAAACTTCCAAATTCATTCTATGAGGCCAGCATACCTGGTGTCCCCACACCAGACAAAGACCCACTAAAAAAGAGAATAATAGACCAATATCCCTGATGAACATGGAAGTGAAAATTTTCACCAAGATACTAGCTAATAAGACCCAACAGTACATTAAAGGGATTATTCACCATGATCAAGTCGGATTTATTCCTGAACTCCAGGGTGGTTCAGCATTAATAAAAGAAAGGACAAAAGCCATATGATCTCTCAATAGATGCAGAAAAAAATATGAGAAAATACAGCATCTTTTCTTGATAAAAACTCTCTGCCATGTAAGGATAGAGTAAACATAACTCAGTATCATGAAAACCACGTACAAAAAACCCACAGAGAATATCAACCTCAGCCGGGAATAACTAAAAGCTTTTCCCCTTGGGTCAAGAAGATGACAAGATGTCCACTCTCACCACTGTTGTTCAACATAGTACTGGAAATCTTTTTTTTTTTAAATATTTTATTAATTTATTTGACAGACAGAGATCACAAGTAGGCAGAGAGGCAGGCAGAGAGGGAGAGGGAAGCGGGCTGCCCACTGAGCAGAGAGCCTGATGTGGGGCTCAATCCCAGGACCCTGGGATCATGACCGGAGCTGAAGGCAGAGGCTTTAACCCACTAGCCACCCAGGTGCCCCATAGTACTATAAATCTTAACATCAACAATCAGACAACAAAAAGAAATAAAGTCATACAATTTGCTAAAGAAGAAGTCAAACTTTCACTCTTCACAGATGACATGACGCTCTATGTAGAAAACCTGAAAGACTCCAAAAAAATTGCTAGAACTGATACAGGAATTCAGCAAAGTCACAGGATATAAAACCAAAGCAGGATATAAAGTCAATTGCATTTCTATACAGTAAGAAGGAAGCAGCAGAAAGAGAAATCGTGGAATCAATCCCATTTATAATTGCATCAAAAACTGTAAGATAGCTAGGAATGAACCTAGCTAACCAGGTGAAGGATCTGTACTCTGAGAACTATAGGATACTTATGAAAGAAATTGAGGAAGACAGAAAGAAATGGAAAAACATTCCATGCTCATGGATTAGAAGAAAAATAATTTTAAAATATCTATGCTACCCAAGACAATCTACATATTCAATGCAATCTCTATCAAAATAACACCAGCATTTTTCACATAGCTGGATCAAACAATCCTAAAATTTGGGTTGAACCAGAAAAGACCCTGAATAGGCAAAGTAATGTTGAAAAAGAAAAGCAAAGCTGAAGACATCAAAATTCTGGACTTCAAGACATAAATTTCTTTTCTGTGACATTGCTGTTGGTATATAGAAAACTACTGATTTGTGGGTATTAATTTTATGCCCTACAACTTTACTGAATTCATTTATTACTTTTAGGAGTTTTCTTAGTAGAGTCTTTAGGGTTTTCCACATATAAAGTCATGTTATCTGCAAATACTGGCAGTTCAATTTCTTCGTTACCAATGTGGACGCCTATTTCTTTTTCTTGTTGAATTGCTGTGAATAGAATTTCAAGTACTTTGTTGATGAATAGTGATGAGAGTAAACATCTTGTCATGTTCTTGAAAGCTTTCAAAATTGAAAACATCATTGGGTATGATGTTAGCTGTGGGTTTTTCATATACAGCCTTTTTTTTCAGCCTTTTTCTTTTAAGGAGACTCCACACCCATCATGGAACCTAGTGTGGGGCTTGAATTCATGACCCTGAGTTCAAGAGTTGGATGCTTAACTGACTGAGTCCCCCAGACAACCCATCATATATGGCTTTTAGTCTGTTGAGGTATCTTCCCTCTAATCCCATTTTACTGAGATTTTTTATTATGAATGGATGTTGAATTTTTGTCAAGTGCTTCTGCATTTATGGACATGAGCATATGATTTTAATTCTTTGTTTTGTTGATGTGGTCTATCACCTTGATTGATTTGTGAATATTGAACCATCCTTGCATCCTCAGAGTAAATCTCCCTTGATTGTGGTGAATGATCCTTTTATCGTACTGCTGGATTCAGTTTGCTATATTTTGCTGGGGATTTTTATATCTATGTTCATCAGGGATATTGATCTATAGTTTTATTTTTCTAGTGTCTTTGGTTTTGGTTCAAAGTAATGCTAGCCTCATTGAATGTGTTTGGAAACTTTCCTTTCTCTTATACTTTTTTGAAATAGTTTAAGGAGGTTAGGTATTAATGCTTCCTTAAATGTGTGGTGGAATTCACCTGTGAATCCATCTAGGCCTGGATTTTTATTTTCTGGTAGTTTTTGGTAACAAATTCAGGTTTTTTTTACTAGTAATTGGTCTGTTCAGATGTATTTTTTTCTTATTCAGTTTTAGAATATTGTATGTTTCTAGAAATGTGTTTATTCCATCCAAAATCAAGAAAATATACATTCTTTTTAAGTGTACATGAAACACTCTCCAGAATAGATCATGTGATAGACCAGAAAACAATTCTCAGTAAATTTAAGAAGATTAAAATCATGCCATGCATCTTTCCTGTCCACAAAGAAATAAAAGTATGAAACTAGAAATAAAACACAAGACCAAAACAGAAAAAACACTAACACATGGAGGCTAAATAACATGCTACTAAACAATCAATGGGCCAATGAAGAAATCAAAGAAGAAATTTAAAAATACATGCAGACAAATGAAAATGAAAATACAATGGTCCAAGATCTTTGGGACAGTGAAAGCAGTTCTAAGAGGAAATATATAATGATATAGGCCTATTTCAAGGAATCTGAAAAAGCTCTAATATGCAATCTAACCTCAACACCTAAAGAAACTAGAAAAGGAACTAAAAAATCCCAGTGTGAGTAGGAAGAAGGAAATAATAAAGATCAGAGCAGAAATATATGACATGGAGAATTTTTAGAAAAATAGAAAATATCAACTAAACCAAAATCTGGTTCTTTGAAAAGATAAACAAAATTGATTAACTCTTAGACTCATCAAGAAAAGAAAAAGGACTCAAATAAAATAAAAAACAAAAGAGAATTAACAACTGATACCAAGGAAACACAAAGAATTATAAGTTAATGCTGTGAAAAATGCTCTGTTAACAGATTAGAAAACTTAGAATGTAATAGAATTTCCTTTTTGTTAAAGAGGGAGAAAATCCTTTTTTTTTTTTTAAAAAAAGATTTTATTTATTTATTAAAGATTTTATTTATTTATTTGACAGACAGAGATCACAGGTAGGCAGAGAGGCAGGCAGAGAGAGGAAGGGAGGCAGGTTCTCTGCTGAGCAGAGAGCCCAATGCGGGACTCGATCCCAGGACTCTGGGATCATGACCTGAGCCGAAGGCAGAGGTTTAACCCACTGAGCCACCCAGGCATCCCTGTAATAGAACTTCTTTAGATGAGTATTTAGTGTGTGGCTATATTTACTTCTATTCGAATGCTCTTAAGCAAATGCTAATTATATAATTTGTTTAGGGTATGTTCAACATTGCTAGATGTTTGGCGGGGGAGATCATGCTTATTGAAGAGGGATATGAATCCAGATGCTATACCTTAGATAAACTTGAAAGGAAGAAAAAAAATTTTAGAAGGATTGACCTTATGTCTTAGCTAGATAATTCAGAGACAATTAGCTATAATTATTTCATTAGTTATTTAAGGAACTGGCAAATTTGTTCTATGTTCTTCCTTCCTTTAATATTTGTTTTCAGTGATGAGCTAATCACCTCTGTTCCTTTCTTTGTCTATCTAATTTCCTCCCCCATGTAGAATGTGTAGCATTAAGCAATTTTAAGCAGCAGAAATGAGAAAACATCTCCCTTGTTTTTAATTTTTTTTAAAGAAAACCTTTTTTTTTTTTTAATTCCTTCATTCAACCTTAATAGTGCAAAAAGGGGAATACTTTTCTGATGTAGTTTGTGGTCTCTGTGCTAGAGGTCTCTACTATAGGCTGTGTTATTCTGAAATTAGTGTGGCAAAATTTCAGATCTGGAGTTCAGAAATACTTTCTGCAATGATGATCAGGACTGTCATCATTCCTCACTCCACCTGGTCTGTGATCCAAACAGAACACCTGGTCTAGGAAAGGTAAAAGCAGCACAGAGAGCTACCCAAGGAAGACTTTGAAGACTTGGTATCTATAGAGAACACAGATGTTTTTCAGCAGGAAAACTGATTCTAGAAAGGTGTAGCATAGAAAATTTGAGTAATCAAACCTGCATAAGTCCTTAAGGTATGATAATATTAGTATGTATAGAGGTGTTTGATTTCCATTGTCCAAAAATGTACCCATCACTGGTAAAGGTACATCCTGAGAATTTCTGGCTAGAGACTAGAGATGCTGAAAAAAAAAATTGCAATAAATTGGTAGTAATTTCTGATCAACTTTTTAATCTGAAAAGAATACAGATGATCAAAGGACTTTGTGAAATGTGACAAAATGGAGATGGGCACAACAAAGGAAAAGAAATGGGACAATGAGGAGTATAGGGATAGAAATTTCTGAGGACCTAGAAAATAAGCCTGCAAGAAACTCTTTACAGAAAATGGCACTGGAAAATCAGTCACATTCATTTGTTAATTTGTTTGTTCATTTATGTATTCTTTCAGCCAACAAGAGCAACAAAAGTATTTTTTGAATCCCTATTATATACCAGGCAAGGAAACGAAGGTATCTCTAGCATATCAGCTTATTCTTTTTGTCTCTTTCTGGATCTAGCGTCACTTTCTCATGGGGTGTGTGTATTTCTGTCTGCTTCTTTCCATATTTATTTTTCAGGTTTTGGATTTGCCTTTCTCTCTTTGACATGAAGTTTCAGCCTGGCTTCCACTGTTAAATGACCTAGTCTTTTGGGATTTCTTTGTTCTCTCTCTGAGAAAGAAAACCTGACTAACTTTCCTCATCATTTGGTGCTGGCTACATTATCGGATTTTGATAGGTTTATGCATTGACTGTTCAATCCGTCTTTCTACCAGGTAGCCTCATCAAAATAGCTGTTGCCAAGGGGATGAAGGATATTATTCACCTGGTATTAAATAGGAGGTCTGATATCTCATTGTGGTTTTGCTTTGCATTACCAGAGTGAATGTGAATGGTGGGCTGGGTAAAATAGGTGAAGAAGATTAAGAGTACACTTATCTTGATGAGCACTGAGTAATACATGGAATTGTTGAATCACTGTATTCTACACCTGAAATTAATATAATGCTATATGTTAACTATACTGGTATTAAAATAAAAAATACAAATAATAAATAAGAAGTTTGAGCCTTTGAGCCTTAAGTGCTATGAATGAGACAGGCAACATGGATTAGTACCCAATACAATGTTATCAGAAAATTAGGTAGTAAATTTTTCTATACTGAGGGAAAACTCCCTCAATCTTTCCTAATGCTCCAAGTGATATTTTTCTACTTTATTCACAATCTCCAATTCATATGGAATTTTACTTCTAAAATATTTTCAACTCTGTTCCTCAAACCACTGTACAAGTACTTCTCTAGATCATGTTCTCTTAAATGCTCTTTCTTCAGTAGATCTCTTGGGTCACAGAAGTGGCTTGAGTTTGATGTCTCCAGTTTTGTCCCTTCAAATTTGTTCTTCCCCCTGTAGCCTCAGTGAACTACCTAAAATACAGATCCTACTATGTCATTTTCTGGCTTGAAAACCTCCCCATAACCATTAAGAATAGGATCCTTAGAATGACAGGTATGCCCTCCAGTCTTCCTATCACACTTAACATTATAAGTAATAAGCTGTTTGTAATTCATTAACACACCATGTTGTTCCCCATTTTCATGCCTTTATTTATGCTATTTCCTTTGCCTGCAATGCACCTTACCTTCTTTTAAAAAGCCATTAGAGAGAGAAAAATAATATTTTATATTTGCTCCATATTTACCGCTTCTGATTCTCTTTATTCCTTCTTGAAGATCCATCTGGTGTCATTTCACTTCTGTTTGAAGAACTTCTATATTATTTTTTGTAGTTCAGGCCTCCTGATGATAAAATTGCTCCAAAAAAATCAGCCCAGGAGTTCTACATCAATACACGTAGTAATTAAAATGGCAAAAAGTAGGAATAAAGAGAGAATTTGAAGAACAGCAAGAGAAGAGAAAACAGATATGAGGGAAACCCCAAAAGTCAATCAGCTGATTTTTCAGCAGAATCTTTGGAGGCCAGAAGGGAGTGGTATGATATATTTAAAGTGGTGAAGGGAAAAGTCTGCAACCAACACTATCCAGCAAGGCTATCATTCAGAATAGAAGGAGAAATAGACTTTCCCAGACAAACAAAGTTAAAGGAATTACGACCACTAAACCAAGCCAACAAGAAATGTTGTCAGCTTGGTTTATACTTATGCTTTTATACTTGTACTTATACTTGTACTTGTACTTGTACTTATACTTAAAGGGGACTCTGAGTTACTAGATCATAAGCAGGAGTAAGAAAAGTAGGAAGCACAAAAGCAGAAAAAGTAACTATATTTATAAAACTCAATTAAGGGATTCAAAAAATAAAAGGATGTAAAGTTGATACTGTATACAAAAAATAAAAGGATGTAAAGTATAATACTGTATGTATACTGTATTCTTTACTGTATGAGTAAAGAATGAGTTCAAATTTAAATAACCAACGACTAAATACAGACTGCTATATGTAGAAGATATTATATACAAACATAATGGTAACCACAAATCAAAAGCTGGTGATATATATCCCAAAAATAAAGAGAAAGGAATGCAAGTATACCATTAAAGAAAGCCAGAAAACCATGAGAGAAAAGAACAGAAGAAGAAAGGAATAGGGAATAACTACAAAAAAAAAAAAAAAACACGACAAAACAAGAAACAAAAAGGCAATAAGTACATACCAATAAATAATTACTTTGAATGTAAATGGACTAAATGTTCCCATCCAAAGACAGAGGGTGACGGAATAGATAAGAAAGAAGATTCCATCAATATGCTGCTTGGAGACTCACTTTGGAAGTAAAGACACCTGCAGATTGAAAATGAGGGGATGGAAAAGCATTTATCATGCGAACGGAAGTGAAAAGAATGCCAGGGTAGCAATATTTATATCTAACAAAACAGACTTTATTATTTTTTATTTTTTTTTACAAAACAGACTTTAAAACAAAGGTTATAAGAATGGCTAAAATTAACAAGTCAGGAAATGACAGATGCTGGCGAGGATGCGGAGAAAGGGGAACCCTCCTACACTGTTGGTGGGAATGCAAGCTGGTACAGCCACTCTGGAAAACAGCATAGAGGTTCCTCAAAAAGTTGAAAATAGAGCTACCTTATGACCCAGGAATTGCACTACTGGGTATTTACCCTAAAGATACAAACGTAGTGATCCGAAGGGGCACGTGCACCCGAATGTTTATAGCAGCAATGTCCACAATAGTCAAACTATGGAAAGAACCTAGAGGTCCATCAACAGATGAATGGATAAAGAAGAGTGGTATATATATACAATGGAATACTATGCAGCCATCAAAAGAAATGAAATCTTGCCATTTGCAATGACATGGATGGAACTAGAGGGTATTAAGCTTAGCGAAATAAGTCAATCAGAGAAAGACAACTGTCATATGATCTCCCTGATATGAGGAAGTGGAGATGAAATGTGGGGAGTTTGGGAGGTAGGAAAAGAATAAATGAAACAAGATGGGATCAGGAGGGAGACAAACCATAAGAGACTCATAATCTCACAAAACAAATTGAGTGTTGCTGGGGGTAGGGGGGTAGGGAGAGGGTGATTGTGTTATGGACATTGGAGAGGGTATGTGCTATGGTGAGTGCTGTGAAGTGTGTAAACCTGGCGATTCATAGACCTAGACCCCTGGGGCTAATAATACATTATATGTTTATAAAAAAATAAAAAAGTTAAAATAAAACAAAACAAAAAAACCAAAGACTACAACAGGAGAAGCAGAAGGGTACTATATAATCATAAAGGGAATAACCTAACAAGAAGATATGACAATTGTAAATACTTAGGCACCCAACAGGGGAGCACCTTTATACACAAAGCAGCTTTTAGCAAACACAAAGAAGTAATTGATAGTAACACAGTAAGAGTAGAGGACTTTAACACCCCACTTACATCAATGGATAAATAATCCGAACCTAAAATCAATAAGGAAATAGTGGCTTTGCATGACACATTGGACCAGATGGATCTAACAGGTATATTCAGAACATTCCATTCTAAATCACCAGAATACACATTCTTTTCAAGATCACATGGAACATTCTCCAGAATAGATTACTAGGGGTGCCTGGGTGGCTCAGTGGGTTAGTCCTCTGCCTTCAGATTGGGTCATGATCTCAGGGTCCTGGGATCGAGCCCCACTTTGGGTTCTCTGTTCAGCAGGGAGCCTGCTTCCCCTTCCCTGCTGCCTGCCTCTCTGGCTACTTGTGATCTCTCTCTCTCTCTCTCAAATAAGTAAAATCTTAAAAAAAAATAATAGATTACATATTAGGCTACAAAACAAATCTCAACAAATTCAAAAAGATCGAAGTCATCTTTTCCAACCACAATGCTATGAACTAGAAATCAACTACAAGAAAAAAAATCTGAAAAGAACACAAATACATAGAAGTTAAACAACATGCTACTAAATAAGGAATGAGTCAAACAAGAAATCAATGGGAAAAAAATATACAGAGACAAATGAAAGTGAAAACACAATGATCCAAAATTTTGGGATGTAACATAAATGGTTCTAAGAGGGAAGTTTATAGCAATACAGTAATACCTCAAGAAGCAAGAAAAATCTCAAATATATAAGCTAATCTTATACTTAAAGGATCTAGAAAACAAACAAACAAAATCCAAAATCAGAAGGAAGGAAATAATAAGAATTAGAGCAGTAATAGCAGTATAGAAAATAAAAAACCAATGGCTCAGTTCAGTAAAACTAGGAGATAGTTTTTTGAAAAGATCAACAAAATCCATAAACCTTTAGTCAGACTTATCAAAAAAAAAAAAAAAAGGGAGAGAGGACTCAAATAAAATCAGAAAAGAAAGAGCTGAAATAACAACAGTCACCATGGAAATATAGAGGATTATAAAAGATTGTTATGAAAAAGAGCAATATAAGCAACAGCATTTTTCACAAATTTAGATCATGTAACCCTAAAATTTGTACGGAATCACAAAAGACCATGAATAGCCAAAGCAATCTTGAAAAAGAACAGAACTGGAGGTATCACAAACCCAGATTTCAACATATTCTACAAAGCTGTAGTAAATCAAAACAGTATGGTACTGGCACAAACATAGACATACAAATCAATGGAACAGAAAAGAGGGCCCAGAAATAAGCCCACAATTATATGGTCAATTAATCTTCAACAAAGGAGGAAAGAATATGCAATGGGAAAAAGACAGTGTCTTCAACAAATGGTGCTGGGAAACCTGGACAGCTAAATGCAAAATGAAACTGGACCACTTTCTCACACCATACACAAAAATAAACTCAGAGTGGGTTAAGAATGTAAATGTGAGACCTGAAATCATAGAAATCCTAGAAGAGAGCACAAGCAATAATTTCTCTGACACTGGCCATAGCAACATCTTTCTAAATATGTCTCCTGAGGCAAGGGAAACAATAACAAAAATTGGGACAACAACAACTATTGGGACTTCATCAAAAGTCTATAATCCATTTTGAGTTAAATTTTGTGAGTGATTTAAGATATGGGTCCAGTTTCTTTCTTTTATATGTAAATATCTAATCTAGCACCATTTATTGAAAAAACTATCTTTTCTACATTGAGTATTCTTGGCTCCCTTGTCAACTATTAGTTGACTATATATGCTTGGTTTATCACTGGTCTTTTGATTCTGTTCCATTTGTCTGTGTTTATGCCTGTATCATACTGTTTCAATAACAATAGTTTTTTAGGGGCACCTGGGTGGCTCAGTGGGTTAAAGCCTCTGCCTTTGGCCCAGGTCATGATCCCAGAGTCCTGAGATCAAGCCCCACAACAGGCTCTCTGCTCAGCAGGGAGCCTGCTTCCTCCTCTCTCTGCCTGATTCTCTGCCTACTTGTGATCTGTCAAATAAATAAATAAAATCTTTTTTAAAAAATAGCTTTATAGGTATAAGATTTGAAATCAGGAAATATGATGTCTCCTACTTTTTTCTTCTTTCTCAAGATTTATTTGGTTATTCAGGGTCTTTTCATGGTTTCGTACAAATTTTAGAAGTGTTTTTTCCATGTCTGTAAAAAATGCCATTGGAATCTTGGTAGGGATTACATTCAGTTTATAGATAGATTTTGGTAGTAGTTACATTTTAACAATATTACTTCTTCTAATAATTGAACACACAATATTTTTTCATTTATTTGTGTCTTTTTTTGTTTCTTTCATCCATGCCTTATAGTTTCCTGCATAGAAATCTTTAATCTCCTCAATTAAATTTATTCCTGAATATTTTATTGTTTTTGGTGATATCATAGTAAATGGAATCAATTAGTTCTTTTTCAGAAAACTTATTGTTAGTGTATAGAATCATTACTGATTTTTGAATATTAATTTTGTATCTTATGGGCTTCATTTTACTTACTGGTTAGATCTAACAGGTTTTTGGTGGAGTCGTCAGGATTTTCTAAATATAAAATCATATCATATGCAAATAGAGATAATTTTATCTTTCCAATTCTGATGCTTTTATTTCTTTTCTTGTCGCTCTGGCTAGGATTTATATCACTGTGTTGAATAGGAGTGGTGAGAGTGGGCACTCTCTCAGAGTGGGTTTCTGTTCGTAGAGTAAAATCTTTCATCCTCTCACCAGTGAGTATGTTAGCTGTGGGCCAACTGGTCATATATGGCCTTTATTATGTTGAGATATGTTTCTCTGTGCCTGATTTGTTGTTGAGTTTTTAATCACGAACAGATGTTGAATTTTGTCAAATGCTTTTTCTGTGCCTATCGAGATGATCAGATGATTCTTTGTTCTCTTTATGTGATGTATCACATTGATTGATTTGCATATGTTGAACCATCCTTATATCACAGGGATAAATTCCTCTTGATTGTGAGCTGCTGAATCCAGTTTGCTAGTATTTTATTGAGAAGCTTTACATCTATATTCTTCATATATGTTGGCTTGTAGTTTTCTAATCTAGTAGTATCCTTTTCTGGTTTGGGTATCAGGCCAATGCTGGCATCCTAAAATGAGTTTGGAAGTGTTCTTTTTTGATATTTTGAAAGAGTTTGAGAAGGATTGGTGTTAGTTCTTTTTTAAGTGTTTGGTAAATTCATCAGTGAAGCCATCTGGTCCCTGACTTTTCTTTGTTGGGATATTTTGATTACTGATTTAATATGTTTACTCTTAATTGGTCTTTTCATTTTAATAAATTTCTTCCTGATTCAATCTTGGTAAGTTGTATGTTCCTAAGAATTTTTCCAATTTTTCTAGGTTATCTGGTTTGTTGGTATGTAGTTCTTTATAGAAGCCTCTTATGATCCTTTGTATTACTGTGATATCATTTGTAAAGTCTCCCTTTTCATTTACAATTTTATTAATTTGTTCCCTTCTCTTTTTTCCTTGGTTAGTTTACTTAAGGGTTTGTCAATTTTATTTATCTTTTTATTTATTTTTTATTTTTATTTTTTAAAAGATTTTATTTATTTATTTAACAGAGATCACGAGTAGGCAGAAAGGCAGGGAAGCAGGCTCCCTGCTGAGCAGACAGCCCGAAGCGGGGCTCGATCCCAGGACCCTGAGATCATGACCTGAGCCGAAGGCAGAGGCTTTAACCCACCCAGGCGTGCCTTATTTATCTTTTTAAAGAACCAATTCTTAGTTTGGTTTAATGTTTCCTGTTGTTTTTCCTGTTCTCTACTTCATTTATTTCTGGCTTAATCTATATTATATTGTTTCCTCTACTAACTTTGGGCTCAGTTTGTTCTTTTTCTAGTTCCTGAAGTCATAAGATTAGGTTGTTTGGGATTTTCTTTCTTTCTTAACGTAGATGTTTATTGCTATGAAATTCTCTCATAGACCTGCTTTTGGTGTATCCCACAAGTTCTGATTTGTTGTGTTTCAATTGTCTTTTGTCTCAAGAAACTTTTGTTTTGCTCTTGATTTCTTCTTGCATGTATTGGTTGTTCAAGAGAGTGTTGTTTAAGGAGTGCATGGGTGATTCAGTCAGTTAAATATCTGCCTTTCGCTCAGGTCATGATCCCAGGGTCCTGAGATGGAGCCCTATGTCAGGATCCCTGCTTAGCAGGGTGTCTGCTTCTCTTTCTGCCCCCCACCCCCATGCTTCTGCTCTCTCTGTGTGTCTCAAATAAATAAAATCTTTTTAAAAAAAGAGAGTGTCAGGGTGCCTGGGTGGCTCAGTTGTTAAGCATCTGCCTTTGGCTCAGGCCACGATCCCAGAACCCTGGGATCGAGCCCTGTATCAGGCTCCCTGGTCAGCAGAAAGCCTGCTTCTCCCTCTCCCACTCCCCTTGCTTGCGTTCCCTCTCTCACTGTGTCTGTCTCTGTCAAATAATAAATAAAATCTTTAAAAAGAGAGTGTTGTTTAATTTCCATGTTTTTGTGAATTTTCCAGTTTTCCTCTTGTTATTGATTTCTAGTTTTATGCCACAATGGTCAGAGAGATACTGGAAGGGTTTCAATCATCTTCAATTTGCTAAAGCTTGTTTTGTGCCTAACAGATGGTCTATCCCAGAAAACATTCCATTTATGCCTGAGATTAATGTGTATTCTTTTTTTTTAATATATTTTTTAAGATTTCATTTATTTATTTGACAGGCAAAGATCACAAGTAGGCAGAGAGGCAAGCAGAGAGGGAGAAGGAAGCAGGCCCCCCGCCAAGCAGAGAGCCCGATGTGGGGCTGGATCCCAGGACCCTGAGACCATGACCCGAGCTGAAGGCAGAGGATTAACCCACTGAGCCACCCAGGTGCCCCGATTAATGTGTATTCTGCTGAACAAACTGTATGTCTCAAGTTCACTTGGTCTGTAGTATTTCCTTCTTGTTTCTCTGTCTGGATGATCTATTTGTTGTTGATGTGTTTAAGACCCCAACTATTACTGTATTACTGTTTATTTCTCTTTTTGTTCTGTTAGTTTTTGCTTTATATATTTAGATGTTCAAATGTTGGGCACATACATATTTGCAATTGTTATGCCTTCTTGATGTATTGACCCTTTAATCATTGTATAATGACCTTCTTTGTATCTTTACCATTTTAGTTTTAAGTCTGTTTTGTCTGGTATGAGTATAGCTACCTCTGCCCTTTTTTTCTTCTTCTCTTCTTCCTCCTCTTTTCTTCTCCTCCCCCACCCCACCTTTTCCTTCTCTTCCTCCTCCTTCTTTTCCTCCCTCTTCTCCTTCTTCTTTTTTCTTGGCTACCATTTGTTGTCTTTTTCCATCTCTTCACTCTTAGTCTATATGTGTCTCTAAGTCTACAATGAGCCTCTTGTAGGCTGCATGTTTTGGATATATATATTTTTTTAATCCATTCAGCTGTTCTGTGTCTCTCAATTGGAGAATTCAATCCATTTATGTTTAAAGTAATTGTTGACAGGTAACAATTTACTAATGGCATTTTGTTAATTATCTTCTGGTTATTTTATGGATTCATTGTTTCTTATCCTACTGTCTTTTAATGTGTTTTGATGTCATTCAGTATGGGTATGCTTTGACTTCTTTTTCATGTTCTTTTATATAATTACTATGATTTTCATTGTGGTTACTGTGAGGTTTCCACAAAATGTCTTAAACTTTTAACACCCTATTTTCAACTAATATAAATTTAACTTCAATAGTATTTGTAAACTATACACTTTTACTCCCCCCCCTTACATTTTAGGTTATTGCTGTTACAATTTACATGTTTTTAAAACAATTTACTTATTTGAGAAAGAGAGTATGCAAGAGGGGGGAGGGGCAGAAGGAGAGAATCTTCAGGCAGATTCCCCACTGAGCATGGAGCCTGATGTGGGGTTTGATCCCACAATCCATGAGATCATGACCTGAGCCAAAACTAAGAGTTGGATACTTAACTGACCTGAGCCAGGTGTCTCACAATTTACATATTTTTTAAATCACAACAGATTATTTATTCATTTTGGGTGTTTTTACTACATTAATTTAGAAAAATTTTAAACTAGAGTTGTAAATAAATTATCCACCACTATTATCATATTGCAGAATGTAATTATGACCGTATATTTATCATTACCAGTTGGAGTTTTGCTATCTTTTTGTGTTTTTATAATGTTAACTAACATTCTTTTACTTCCACTCAAAGAACTCCCTTTAGTATTTCTTATATGGCAGATTTGGTGGTAATGTACACCCTCAGATTTTGTTTGGGAAGGTCTAACCCCTCCTTTGTTTCTGAAAGAAAATTTCTCTGGGTATAAAATTCTTGGTTGACAAGTTATTTTCTTTCAATATTTTGAAAATGTCATCTGATTCTCTCCTGGTCTGAGAAGTTTCTATTGAGAAATGTGCTTATAATCTTATGGGGGTTACCTTGCATGTGACTTCTCTTTCTTCTTTTCCTGCTCTTAAATTTTTTTGTCCTTGACTTTTGATATTCCAATTTTAAAATGTCTTGTGTAGTCCTATTGGGGTTCAACCTATTTGAAATTTTGGGGGCTTCCTGGATCTGTATGTCCCTTTCCCTAGATTTGGTAAGTTTTTAACTATTATTGCTGTAAATATACTTTCTGTCCCTTTCTCTTTCTCTTTCCTTTCTGGAATTCCCATAATGTGAATATGTTTCTTTTCATTGTGTCTCATAATTCCTATAAGCTTTCATTCTTTTTCTTTCCCTTTCCTCTCCTTTCTTTCCTTTTCTTCTCTGGATAGTTTCCAATGTCCCATCCTCTATGTTGGTGATTCTTTTTTTGCATAGTCCAGTCTACTTTTGAAACTAGTGAATTCCTCAATTCATTTATTATATTTTTCAAGTTTAGGATTTCTGTTTATTGTTGTTGTTATGTTTGATATGTGCTATTTCTTTGTCAAACCACCTATTTTGTTTAGGCATTGTTTTTCTTTTATTTTTCTTCCTTTTTCCCCTTTTTTAAAAAAGATTTTATTTATTTATTTGACAGAGATCACAAATAGGCAGAGAGGCAGGCAAAAAGAGAGAGAGGAGGGAGGCAGGCTCTCTGCTGAGCAGAGAGCCCAATGCAGGGCTTGATCCTAGGACCCTGGGATCATGACATGAGCCGAAGGCAGAGGCATTAACCCACTGAGCCACCCAGGTGCCCCTAGGCATTGTTTTTCTAACTTTGTTTAGTTGTTTGTTTTCTTGCATTTCACTAAATCTCCTTTAGAGGATTATTCTGAATTATTTGCCTGATAGTTGATATGTTTCTATTTCTTAGGGTCTGTTATTGGAGCTTTAATCATTTCCTTTGTTGTTTTCATATTTACTTGATTTTTTATGATCCTTGATTCCTTATTTTGGCATCTGTGCATTCAAAAAATGGGGCTCCTCTTCCAGACTTTACATGTTTGCTTTGGCAGAAACAGTTCTTCACCAGTCAACTCAGTTTGGGCTTCTGGATATGTCTGCTGGTAATGTGTTTTGGTAGGTTGTCTGATATTGTGGCATAATTTTTATGGTCTAATTTTCAGTGAAGCAACTATTTGAGCTCTGAGGACAGGTATGGTGGGGGCTGTGCCACTGGTGAGAACTTTTGGATAAAACTGCTGTCTTTATTCCCTGCCCAAGTGTGTTTGCAGTATGGGTTCTGAAGCTGTCTAAATAATCTGGTCAAGCTAAGTAGATGATTGGGGCTGCATGTCATATTAAGTAATAGATGGGGGTATGAATTAGCTTCCCTACCCTGGCATAACAGCAGGCCAGAGCCCAGGGCTCAGGACCTGTATAGCTCATTGTTTGGGGCCTCAATCAGGCCAGAGTATGCACCATTTCCTGGTCAGCTACCCGAGCCTTGGTTATGAATTAATGCCTCTTCCTGTGCATAGCATTTGAACCCTCCATGCCTGGTACTGACTTTGTTCTAGGAGTAATCAGCTTTTCCTACCCAATTCTTGGCTTGAGTGTTATTGGGCTAGACAGTTTCCATGAATTGCCATTAGCCCTACTGCTTAGATGGGGCTAGAAAATACTCTGCACAGTGAGTGAGGCTGTGACACAGCATCTTGCTTGGATGTCAGCAAATTAGGCCCTAAAGCCAGCAAAATACCTCATCTGAGGATTCAGATCAAGAAGATCTGCACTCTACTGAGTTCCCTGGTCAGAGTACACCCCCAAGTTGGTTTTGCAAACAAAGGAATTACTACTTGGAATTACTACTTGGCTACTACAAGTATGAACTCAGTCCAGCAGGATCAGTATTCTGGTGGTTGCAAAACCCTCCTTTCTTTTCTGTCACAATCAGATTCCATTTGGCTAGGCACCACAAATTCTCCTGCAGTCCACATGGAGTGGGATCAGAGTAGTGACTCCTGCAATGTTTTGGACAGTTTGTCTCTCCTGGGTTTTCTTCCCAGTGGAGGAACCAGAGGCTCAGGAGAGATCTCTCTGCATGGTGCTGCACTGGCCTGGGGGCAGGCATGTTGTCTGTGTATAGGTACTTCTCTTACTCTTCTAATGCAGTCTTGGTCTCTGATGTACAATGGAGTGCTTCAGCCTCATCCCATGTTCTAGGTTTCTCTCACTGGTGTCTTGTTCTTGAGTAGTTGTTAGTTGCTCTTTTTGTAAGGGGGGGACATTAGGAATAACCTGTGTCACATCTTGGTGACATCCATTGTGTTGATTTTCTTTGACTACATTAATTTTTTTTCTTTCTCTTTTGTTTTCAGAAATGTGTCTACGATGTGTAGGCATTAGTTTCTTTATATTTATACTGCCTGGTATTCACTGAGCTTCTTGAAGCTGTAAATTTACTTCTTTCATCAAATTTTGGGGATTTTTAGCCCTTATTTCTTTACATATTTCTTCTGTCCCATTCTAAATCTTTTCTTCTGTGACTTCAGTAACTTATATATCACATATATTAGAATAACTAATAATGTCCTAATGGCCAACAGGCCATTGAATCTCTGTTAATGTTTTTAATATTTTTCTCTTAATTGTTTAGGTTGAATCATTTCTAATGGTTAATCTTCAAGTTCACTGATGTTTCTTTGTCATCTTTATTTTGCTTTTCAGCCCATCTAATGAATTTTTCAAAATTTCACTGACAATAGTTAGGATAGCAACTTTAAATTCTTTGTTTGCTATTTCCTAATTTGAGTCGTCTCAAGGTCAGTTACCATTGATGGCTTTTATTTTGAGAATGGGTCACATTTTCCTGTTTCTGCATATGTCAAGTTATTCTGGTTTGTACCTTGAACAATGTTAATACTAATGTTGTAGAGATTCTGGATCTTATTATATTCCCCCAAAGAGTTGCTTTAGAATGAAATTAGGTTGGTCAGACTCAAGCCGTGAAAACTTTGTGTCTTGGGAAACACCTCAGATCTCACAGCCGTTATTAGCTGAGCTGCTTGAAATCTTCCCATGCACGTGCAATTCATTGGTCAGCTAGACATTTGGGTATAATTTATACATAGAATTTTGTTCTCTTCTTCTCTGATGCTCTTTCAAGTTGTTCCAAACTGTTGTCTGGTTCTTAAGACCAGAAAGACTGTGGGTTTTCTATCAGAGTTTTAGCCATTTTGTGCTGTGTCAACTGCAGCTTGCTCTTATGTTAAAAGATATAAGAGGAAACTCACTCTATGCCATTCCCTATACTCAAGTATACTTTTTCTTCCATAAATTGTCTGGTTTTGGTCACTCTCCAGTTCCTACAGGTGATTTTATTTATTGTGTTCAGAGTTTATTGTTATCTGCAGAAATTTGGGTCCTATAGATTACTCAGTCATACCAGAATTTGAATTTTTTCTTCTCTTTTTTACCAAAAGAACATCCTTTCATCAGTTAAGAATAGTAAAGACATTAGCTCCTCACAGAAAGCCACTCTTGCTTTCATCTCCTTCAGGTTGAAAGTTAGTTAGCTACATGAGAGTTGATTAGATGTCTCTCCTCTGGGCCTTCAGAGCTTCTTGTGTCAAATTTGCTTATAGTACTTATATTTTTTTATAGTACTTATATTTTAATGAAGTTACTGATGAATGTATTTCTTTTTCAACTGATTATAAGAATTTGAGCTCAAGGACCCTAATTTATTTATCTTTATATTCCTGTGTGTTGTACAAGATCTGGTGCATAAGATAGCTATTTTTCAAAAATTCTGCATTCATAAGATATATTATGCATCTTGTAGCATTGTGTGATACTACATCATTAGATAGATAGATAGATAGATAGAGGTAGAGATATATACACACATACAATTGACTCAAACAACATGGGGACTAGGGGTGTCAACTCCCCACATAGTCTAAAATCTATATGTAACTTTTGACACCCCCCCCCCAGCATATTTAACTACTAATAGCCTACTATTGACTGGATGCCTTACTAAAATGAATAGCCATTAAAACATATTTTGTATGTTATATGTATTACATATTGTATTTTTACAATAAAGTAAGCTAGAGAAAAGAAAATGTTATTTTTTAAAAGATTTTTTAAATTTTTCTTTTCTTTTTTTTTTAAGATTTTATATATTTATTTGACAGAGATCACAAGCAGGCAGAGAGGCAAGCAGAGGGAGAGGAAGGGAAGCAGGCTCCCAGCTGAGAGGAGAGCCCGATGTGGGGCTCGATCCCAGGACCCTGGGATCATGACCTGAGCCGAAGGCAGAAGCTTTAACCCACTGAGCCACCCAGGCGCCCCTAAAAGAAAATGTTATTAAGAAAATCATAAGGGGGCGCCTGGGTGCCTGGGTGGCTCAGTGGGTTAAAGCTTCTGCCTTCGGCTCAGGTCA
>ML102122.1:33460-51036 GCA_003697995.1 Taxidea taxus jeffersonii | reverse complement strand
GAGGTTTCTAGAATTCTCACAGCCAGCATCTTATCACTATAAGGACCACTGAAGCAATAATCAGACCTGGCCCATGAGATAAGCCCCTAAAATAAATCTGATGTATCACGTTACAGGTAGTCTCTATACTTTGCTCCTTCTTCCTCAATAAACAATGGCATTCATTTGGGATAAAGCGACAGAATTCAAAAATTTAATACACTTCCGGTCCTGCTAGGAATGAGAAATGTTGAAGGCTTTAGGACCACATTATACCCAAATGGGGATATTTTTACAGTTCATATATGTTCTTTTGGTATAACCAGAAACCATGTATGTGACAATATCCCACATCTATAACATGATTGGTGGTTTCCACTCTCATCAAAGTGAAAGGAAAGCATTGGTTTTACCAAAGGGGTGGGAGGATGGGGTACAAAGAGCCAATGGGTTCCAATGGTCTAAGCACAAGGTATGGTTTACAAAAAGTATCCAATGACTGTACTAATCCAAAGAATTTGGTAGGCTATGTTTGTTAAGTGTGGAACTTTCTTGCACAGGTACTGACAGCTGGTAATAAGATACAGAAACTGTTACCACATCAGTAGCCCCAGTCCTTCCTGGCCTGGAGCTTTCCCAAGATTTGTGCCCTCTGCTACCGTGTTTATGATACACAGCACAGCATGGGCTGCTGAACGTGCCCATTTTTCAGTTCAAGGGGTGCTCAACCATTTCTTCCACATCTTTACTCATAAGAAGTGACTTTCTAAATTCTTGGATGCTGGAAATGACCCAAACATAGCTCACTAAACTAATTTCCCTCAGAATTTTTAACTGCATGTGCATTTGAGCATAAACACTATCCATATGTTTCTGATTCATTTACACTGAACTCATCAAAGGACTGTGTTGTAAGAGTTGTTTGATGTCCAAGAATACTTGAGGGTTTTTTTTTTAAATGGAATTTTATACTTTCTTTCACCATTTTTCTTAGGAAGCCAAACACTGTTGAGAGTAAACAAACTCGGACCCCCAAGGATCTGGGGTTTACCCTTATATTCAAAACTCAGGAGGTTAGTTTGACAGCTTGGAAGGAAAGACATCCCTAGCCTTGGGTATATCTTGGCACTATTCCGCAAAGGATAGGAAGGCCTTACGGTGAGCCAGGAAACCCCTTTCAGGAGACCTTCTTTCATTTGGTGGTTTATTCATTCAACTCCAGAAAGTTATCCCAAACACTTGGAAACTACTTGGGGGTCTCTCCCTTGCCAGTGTGAAGAGGGAGCTTAAAAATGTTGCTACTATAATTGTCCTTCATTTTTTGGAAAGGAACTACAGGAGGTTTTTTTTAGGAAAACAGTATTTGTCCACCTGAACACATCGTGTAGTTTTACATTTATATGCTAAAAAAGACAAGACAAGCATCTCTGGCTACAGCTGAGAACTAATTAAAGTTGCTCTTTTACAAACATTATGTGGTTCATTCCATTCTTTCTTGATTAAGAACAAAAGAGAAGGGAGTCATTTATTGCCATGAGTCACTTGAGGTACAATGGAAGGAATTCCAAGATGCCACTGAGACAAAACAAAACTGACATTATGAAAGCCATGTCTAAACACTAATTTAAACTGTCAACTTACTACCAAGGAAGACTCCTAACAGACAGAGAATTAAAAGACCTCATAAATCACTGAGATTAGCACCAGTGCAAATGAGTTAAAATACATTTCTGCCTTCAGTGTTGGAGTGGTTCGAAGCAGTCCTCTAGGATTTGATGGGAAAATTAGTTGTAATAACTAGGAAGAGAAAATTTCTCAAATATAGCTTCTTGGGGATTTCAGAGCACAAGCTTCACCCACCACAGTTATTCCAGGTACTTGAGTTAGTGAAATATAATATAGGTGTTTTCAGGCCCTAGTATATAGTACAATAAAAATGACTTGAAAACTGTTAGAAATCAAAAACATTATTTACAAATACCAAACATTTTTCCAACCCCCCAAACCACTAAAAATAGCTAAAATGTCAACCAAAATGTATGACTCAGCAGCGGTTTTAACACCACTTTGTCCATCTCCGATTTCTTATTTGTGCCTCTCTCCAAGAATCTGACTACATATGTATTACTCTCAGGCAAGACCCATCACCATGGTCCCCTTTCCGTGGAGTTTCCAAACTCTGTTGCCAGCACAAAGAAGTCTTCAGATAAAACTTTGTTGGGATTTCCACTAATTTTTATATTTTAATATTGCCTCTTGAACATTAAAGGCACTTCTTTCTCCAGGGCAAGCAGTCTCACCTGCTACTAAAGGTGGGGGCACAAGGGTCTCCTGCTCCCCAGTGGTCTGTACCCAGAGTGGCTGAGAAACTACTATAACAGAGAAACCACTGAGAGTTGTACAACCTTTCAAGAGAGAAGAGGCAGAGAAATGTGAACTCTAGGAGTTAAATCACACTGTGCTTACTCTTCTCCCCACTCCAGAGGTTTCCACTAATCATTTCTCTATGGGTTCTTTCCCAAAGACCCCATAAAATGAAACTGTGTTTCCTAAGTCACTGGTGCACTCTAGATGATCTCTTTGACTTGGATCTTATCACATCTCTGCCTGTCCAGGAATGACTTTCTGAAGTACACATTGATCTGGTCTCTTCCTTCCACAAGTTGGAAACTTTTGCATGTGGTAATTTTATTCCATTCCTTAGTTGTTGTTTTTTTTTTTTCCCCTTTTGGCTTAAGTCAAAGTGATACAGAAATCCACATGGAAAAGAGTGGAACATAATTGCTACAGTCTTCAGACTGAACCCACCCTTATCCAGGATACAGCTGCTACGTCCTTCATTCTTCTCAGGCACATTGCTTCTCTCCCTGCCCCCTCCCCCATGAGTAGCAGTTGTCAGAAGCAGTCAGAAATGGCTTAAGGGCTAATACAGAACACTAACAGAACATTTAAGGAAGCCTCTTGAGGTGGCACCAGTTGATTCAACAACACACCTCCAACTATAGGACATTCACTCCCAAGTTCTAAGCCATAAAACTTAGAGCCCACTTTGGACACAGGTCTTAGGACCCTGTTATAGATGTGAATTCTTCCAGAAGCTTTTTGTCCAGGGTCACATCTATGTCAGTCTTCTTCCCAAAGGGAATCTTAGTTTAACTTTCTAGTGGTGCTACAGAGGTTGAATTACAGTCATGTTACTCAAAATTCAGTTCTTTAATGCCAAAACTATTGCACATTATTCCTTCCTGGAAGAGAGACAGGAAGCATGCAATGTAATCGAGATCCCTCCTCGGGCTCCCCTTTCAGATTCTAAAATAAAACTCAGATCAGAAACAGCAGAAGTGGTCTCAATAAAAACGGCATCTTGCTTTTTTGAGGACAGGCCTGAGAGCATGCCCATAAATCCCCACAGAGCTACAGACTCATCCTCAAACTAACCTTTGGCCAGTTATAAGATGGAAGACACTCAGTTCCATCCTCCACTCCCAACAAGACCACCACTCGGTCTCATGCCTTCTGAACTTGCACCAATTGGCAAGTGGTAATTGCCACAAAACTTCCACATGAGAACCATAAGAGGTGCTTTGTCTGAAGACAGGAAGAGAAACTCAACAGTGAAAGCTACCTGAGTATGACACCCTCAGAAAGGAACTGAATTATCGAGATCTGCTATCTGCTTCTGAGTAACATTGCTTTTTTTTTTTTTAACTGATCACTGGATCTCAAATCTGAACCTGTGTGAAAACCCCACTAGCCCAGTTCAAATGGCTTGTAGTTATTTCCAGGCTCTTAAATCATCATGAACTCATAGCTGTTTTCATACTCCTGTGGTTCCTTTTAAGATTTAGTCCATAGAAAAGTATACCATGTATTAGGCAGAAACCCTGGCATCGGGAAGGGGACAGCCTGCCAGCACTTGAAGTACAGATGAATGATTTGATTTGATTACGCTAGTTAAAGCTCTGAGTGTAGGGAACACCTTGCATAGCCAGAAACCATGCTTTCTGTTTATAGGTCAAATGACTAGCCACTTAGAGAATCATAAATATCATATTTGGATTTGGCCATCTTTTGCTGACATTCCTCTTGTGTTTGTAAACATTGCTGACTTTGACCCCAATCTCTCACAAATCCATGACCAACACCAAACAGCCACAGAGGAGCTGCAGAACATAATGTGATTTTGTAATGCAAAACAGTATGGCTTGCTAAATGTGCATATCTGGGGAGAATTCCTGACATAATCCTTCTTACGTCTTTTATGATAATCATTTCCATCTTCAGAACACACGCAAACAGTGCTCCTTGGACATTACTTCTGGAGGCTGGACTGCAATCCCTTCTGCTGAGGAAAATGCATATGATAGGGCACTGGGGCAATGAGTATGTGAGCAGGAGACGATATTTCCTGCTGAAGTAGAAACAAGCAAAGAAGACCCAGAAAATGGTTAGCTGGAAGATGTCTCCACAGAAGGAAAATATGACATAGCAACCATTCTCCACGAAACGTGAATATCAGCTACAGTCATATCTAACTTGCCCATGCATTCATTTAGTGGACATTTATCGAGTGCCTACTTTGTGCTATAAATACACCATTTGGGAAAGGACCATTTCCAACCAAGAGACTATGACTTGAAATCTATTAGTAATATCACATTTTTAATGGTCGTGCCAAACAAAGTCAGTCTCATCTAACAGAGTATAGAAATAGAAACTTTGTGGTGGGACAGGAATATTTATTTAAAATATAGTTACCACTTTCAAATAGGTAAAAGCTGGAAATGGGAGGGGCCTGTGCTGATTATGTAAACAAAGTGGAAAATTTTGGATCCTGATGATTCCACCTAGTCAGAACCTTGTAGAAATGCTGTCTAGAATTAACTCTTCCCAACTTCAATTGTCAATACGCCATGAATGGCTTTCTTTAGGAAGTCAATTCTGTAAAGAAAACGTGTGAAGATTCCTGTATCTTTTATTAACCCCCCCCCCCCCCATCTAGTGCAAGAGCTCCTGGGGGACTCAGTAGGCTAAGGGTCAGCCTTTGGCTCAGGTCATGATCCTGGGATCCTGGGATTGGGCCCTAGGTCGGGCTCCCTGCTCAGCAGGAAGCCTACTTTTCCCTTTCCTTCTACCACTCCTCCCCTGGGTCGTGTTCTCTCTTGCTTACTCTCTCTCTCTCATGTAGATGGATAGAATCTTATAACAAACAAACAAACAAACAAAAACCCTGCCTAGTGCAGTTGAGAGAGAACCTAGTCAAGTGGGCACAGGGCTGTGGTCCTAAATTATGTTCCTTATGTCCTATATCTGATGGACTTCAAGGAGAATTTTGTCTTTGGATCATTTATATTATCTTGAGAAAAACAAAGAAGCATGGATCTGATCTAGGACAAGTGTACAATCATGGGCACATTTTATTCATACAACTGTCACTGTACCTCGGGGATAAGAGAATCTCAAATCTCAAAAATCTTATAATCAGTCTAATAGATCACCTTTTCCTGAATTTGTTTCTGAGTCTAATAGCAGTAAGTATAGTTATAGTCCAAAACAATAGAGAAGGGAAAAATGTAGAGGCTTTGAACCTAAGGAAGAGTATAATAACAAGACATGACAATAAATGCCCATATCTGCTGAACATCCTACTGTATGTGGTGTTGTGGTTTATATTTTTTTACCATACATTATTTCATATTTTTTCTTACAATAACCGTGTGAGCTAGACATTATTAATTCCTTCTGGTAAGTAGGAGAAGAAACTGATAGCGATCAAAACTTGCATAAAATTCCACAGGTCCCATACTTAAAGCCAAACTTCTGATTCTAAGACCTGTGGTGCTTACCTTATAACGCATTGTTGAAGATGTTTTTGGAGATTTTCAAAGTAAAAATATTTATGTCAGTTCAGAATAATACAATATGCAACCCAGAAACAGTATTTTTACATTGTATTTGTATAGCCATAACAATACCATCATCCTTACCTCCACCATCATTATCCCTAATCCTGATTTAGGATTTGTATAGGGATTTTAAAAAACATGGTGAAAATTGCCTAAGGACAGCAGTACAACATCTGCAAACTAGTATTTCGCCATGAGTATGTCTGAGTAACTATGTAAACTGCACTAGGTTCAGACAAAAACTTACTCCACAAGCGTCCCAAAACCTAATCCAGTGATTAAACCTAATCCTTAGACTACAGATGATCTGCCCAAACTTATTATCTGTATCTTTTCTCTCCCTCTGGGAATGTTAAATATTACCCTAGAAATTCCACATACTTTCTTTTTTAGGTGGTAACTACAATGTCCGAGATGTTAGAAAGAACAAAATTGATGTTGCTGTTTTAGCATGGAACTGCAATTCTAAGACGTTCACAACATAAAGCCTATCAAACAATGAGTCAGCAGGCTTTGCAGATGATATCTTTCCATTTCCTTCATTGGCAACTGAGCCCATTTTGCACAAGGAAAAAAGGAAGGCCTAAGAATGATAATGGTTATAAGTAAGAAATTTCCAACAGAACTGTTAACTGAATAGAATATGTTCTATTGTCAACATATCTTTTCAGAAAACTAGATTCAGAAAGTTACATAACTTAAAAAAGAAAAAAAGATATGCACTTGAAAGTAAACAAGTAGTTGATTTTTTTCTGCTTCCATCAGAGGAAATTTTAAAATTAAGTGTGATGATTTTGTGAAAAAGGAAAAGCTAAGCATGAACTGAACCTGAAGTAAGAAAGCACTTGGGATGAGAAACTTTTTCAGCATTCTTACAAAGACTATGTCACAAATCTGCCAAAATGAATTATGAGAAAATTCAGTTCAACTTAAACTCATAGTAAGGATGGGCCATGCCCAGGGAATTGTGCTAGGTGCTAAGTAAGTGGAAGAAAGAATGCAAAGGAGTTTAAGATTCATTTATTGTCTTTGAGGAGCTTATAATCTGTAAGAGCAGTGACTACCTTCTCTTTGCTTCTCTTCTCTCTTCTAGTGAAGAAATGTAACAACACATAACCAGACCAATTCTGATCAGTTCACAAATAGACATATTATTGGGTAGAGTCTGAATAAATGGTGTGCTGAACTGGGAGTACTGGATTTTTCTCTAGTTTCCAGATCAAAATCAATTACAAAGGCCGAGACTTGTTAAGTGTTTTAAAATTCTGCTTCCCAGTTTCCATCTTTAAGGTGATACAAATAACATATGCACATCCTTCCTCACATAAAGAAATGGCTAAAAAGATTAAACTTCTTTTCCAGTAGAAACTCTAACCAATCTAATTTAATCATCATTCAAAATTTAGTTGCACAAATCCCAAAAAGGAAGCAAAGAAGACAGATCTAGGCATTCACCAAATTAATGGACTGCTAAGTATGTCTATATGGCCTAATAATAACTGAATAGCTCTTCTCAACTTATAATTCAGCTATTCAAGAATAATTCCTATTACATAAAATTATGTCATCACAAATACTCTGTTCAGATTTACAGTTTTTCTTAAGATACCTAGAATTCGACTTTGGTGAAAGAAGTGAAAACTATATAACCAAAGCCAATTGTTTAATCTACTTCTTGAGATGAAATATGGAATTAAAATTTGAATAAAACCCAAATATAACAACAATCTTGGATGAAAAGTTAAGTTCTAATGACAACTAAAATGAGGAAGGTTAAAAATGTTCTGAGAAAACCTACCCACCTACAGACTTACAGACACCATTCAGGAAAAAATTAGCATGAGAAGGTGTGGGGGAGAGCACCAAATTGAAAGCTGTGAGGAATGCCAAAGGCTTAGAAAGATTCTTCCCCTCAAAAAGTTTAACCAACTCTTGGAGAATGAAAAATACACAGTTGAGATAACCAAAGGACATCTGTGCAGAATGAAGGTGAGGTGAAGAGGGAAAAAGAGTCCATGAAGAGACCATCAGGGGCTTCTCTCTTCTCTCCTCCAAGAATGTCAATAAATCTTGAAAGTTGGGGAATGATGGTGGAAGGTTCCTGGGAATTTGAAAAGAAGTGTTCAGAATTTATATGTAGATATGAAATTTCCTTAGACCCCTAGAATAATTATCATAATAGCAAGTACTCAATAAATAAATGTTTATTACTACCATTGTTAATATTTTTATTAGAAATTATTAAGTCGATATATAGAAGTTACAGAGAGTAACTTCATAGAGCCTTCACTAATCTTAATTTGAATGGGTACTTACTAAAGACAGTGATAGGTTATAGGTAGGATGACTGCATGCCCAGGTTGACTAAGACAGCCTGAGTTCACCGCATTCTCCCACCCTAATTATAACTGAGCCTCTTTCATTCTCATAAGTATCCTGTTTTGGATGATAAATACCATGGTATTTTGTCCTAGTTATAGGACAGATTAAGAAATAACCAATCAGAACCACCTTTATCACTACCAATGAATAGTGTTCCCACAGTAGCACTGGGACATGGTCCAAGGGCAAAAATAGATTTTCTAGAAAACAAAGGAGAGTCTCTTCTCCTAGGCTCAACTTCTCCCCAGTAGAAGAGGGATGAGTATCCAGAAGAAAGCAAACACAATTCCACCCATGGTTGAAATGGAAGACAGGGAAATTTAGATATCAAGAGTTGACAAAGCAGATTTCACCAACTGAAAGAAACCACAAATTCTGGGTCAATCTATGCTTCTGACTTTTCTTCTCATTCCCTTAAGTCTATTGAATCACTGAACTGGTGATATAAGCTCACATTTACCAGAACCTCAGTTTAAGATAGAAGAGAAAAATCCAAGAAGCATACCAACATTAGTGAGGGAATCAAGAAGACCTCACCAATTCTCTTTTGGGTGCAAATTCCAACTTTGGATAGCATCTAGTCCTAGAAATATTAACCTCAAAACAATTAATAATATAAACATAAGATGTTTTGAAGAAGTAAGATTTGAAAATAACAACCAATAACTCAACCCAGGTTTAAATAGAATCTGCTTTATATTCTCAAGGAAATCCAGGAACATGGGAAATCTATAAAATGAGAGATAAGAAGAGAAGACAACAGACTGAAATGAAAAAGAAGGTGTTTAGGAAGCATGGAAAAATATTTTTAAAGCTGCATGAGAAAGAGAAGACTTTAAATAGACAGAAATAAATTTAGTATTAGCATTAAAATGAACAGAGAAGCATCAAAATCAGAATTAACCCTACAAATGTTAAATCTGTGATAGAGAAGGCAGGACTAAGAAACCTTCTCTGAATGGAAAGAAAAGGATAAGAAGTCAAATCAACAAGAATGAAGATTATGGACAGAAAACTGACAAAGGAGATCTAACCAGTGCATTAGACAAATGGAACAGATTCAATAATCAAAAATATAAAAGAAGAAAATTTTACTGAAGTGAGAAAGATCTAATTATCCAAATTAAAATAACTCACCATGAGTCAGACAAATTTAATGAAAAGAAAGCAAAACTAGATGTTGGTAAAAATTTTATATTTTAAAGAAAAATAAATAACCTTAAGATCATTAAGATAGAAAAAACATATCTATTAAAAAATTAGACCTTTTTCTTGACATTACATGCTAGAAGACCATGGAGTAGCAACATTTGAAAAGAAGGGTTCTGACCCAAGATCATTTAGCAACATAAAGAGATTTTCCATTCACATGGTGTATTTTATACCATTCACATAGCTTATTTTTCTTTTAAGTTTATACCAAAAAATGAGTAAAGAATCAGAAAACATAAAAATAGGTATTAAATGACTTCTGGTGACATAGAAAGCATTTATGTATAAAACTAATTGAGGTGATATCTGTCATACTAAAAGCAATATTTTAACAATAATTAACATGATCAAATGATTTCAATCATAAATTTGATCAAACTAAGAGATGGGATAGAGGAGGTTTAAAACAAATAGAAGATATTTTCCCCACGACGTATATATTATAGTCATGTGTGCCATTTGATTCTTGGTTGTTAAAGTTCAATTCTAGATGAATCAAAATAAGACATAAAACCTTAAATCATTAAAAATAGATAAAATTGGTATGGAAAATACTGATGACAAGGGAAAATCAAGGGACAGCAAACAGAAGTATGAAATAAGGCAAAAGAAGTAAGAACAAATACCGTTATGACAATATGGTTCAACTGTCTTTTAAAGAAACAACACCCAGAATGGGACAAAATGCGAACTTAGAGTTTATAAAGTCTAGAGAGAAATATACAGAACAGTTTGAGAAATCTGTAAATCAATTTGATGAACAAAGACATACACAGCTACTGCAAACTAAAATATAACAGATCTCATACATCAGATAAAGTACAATTTAAGTCAAAACACTTTTAAGAGGGCAAATTAGGTCATCTTGTATTAACAAAGAATACATTTCTCAATAAGAATATGTTACTAGTATTAACCTGCTCCCCTCTCTGTCTGCCTGCGTCTCTGCCTACTTGTAATCTCTCTCTGTGTCAAATAAATAAAAAATAAAATTAATGTTACTAGTATTAATTAGCTAAGTAATACATAAGAAAAAATAATAATACATGTTTGTCTAATTAACATACTTCCTGATGAATCAAATAGGCAAAAATGAATAAGAGTGTAAACAATCGAATTATATATTTTTAAAGGATTCTATAATAAACATTTATCAAGCTCAATACCCAATTAACAGAAAATACACTTCCTTTTCATGTGTTCAGTTAACATGTGCAAAAAAATCAACACTACAGCATATGAAAAAGAAAACCTTAATTCCTAAAAGGAGAAATTATTCGCTGACAACAGTGAAATGGAACCAAAATTATTAACAATGCATAAAAAATAAAAATGACTAAACTCTTATTTTTAACCTAATATTCTACACAAGGTCTGACTCTAAATCGCAAATGAGAGCAAAATAAAGATATTTTCAGATATATGAGAATACAAGGAAAATCAAAGGGGTTACCAAAGAACACTGTGCAGTAAACTGAGAGTTGATAATAAGAAAAAAGATAGCTTGAAATCCAAGAAGACCAATAAATAGAAATCCAGAATGACTGTTGGACAACGGACCTTGAAAGCAATTATTCTAAATTAGAACGATTGGCTCCAAATAAACAGGAAATTATAAACTCCAAATATTTTGGTTCAGCCTTGTTTAAAATTACTGGTAAAATCATATGTCATGAGGCAAAATGGTATTTAAACTAGAACCATGAATGCAAAAAAGAAAAACTGAGAGAGGAACAAAGAGCTATAAACAAATGGGTGAAGTTTCTGTATAATTTAATTTATGCTTATTTGTATCTTGTCATCAAGGAATTTGGTTTTTATCTAGTCTGTTTACCAGGAGGGAAAAAGAATTTCCAATGATTTTCAAATAATTATCTCCCGAGGACTAAACTATGACCTTAGAACTGTGTATATTTGTTATTTAAAACAATACTTGTTAGACTATTTTGTCCTTAAAAATTGAATTTGCTCACCAATCCTATATATACAATAATTAATCCACCAACTGGGTCCTCATGGATCTTGTCATAATTCATCTAACTAGTATATAAACTGCTGATTTTCTTGCAAATAGGAAATATGGTTTAAGATTTTCTTAGAAGACATTTTGCCAAGAAATCAGAGTTTGTAGCAAATTCATTCTTAAAATAAAAAACAAATCTTTCACAATTCCAAATAATTTATTGTCAAGAAGAAAGGAGAAATGGATTCCAAGCAAAAGACAGAAAAACTGAAGACTTGGTTAATATTGGTGAACAAAGCATATGGTTCTTCTCCCAAAAAGAAAAAAAAGAATGGGGGCACCTGGGTGGCTCAGTGGGTTAAGCCTCTGCCTTCGGCTCAGGTCATGATGTCGGGGTCCTGGGATCGAGCCCCGCATCAGGCTCTCTGCTCAGCAGGGACCCTGCTTCCCCTCTCTGTCTGCCTACTTCTAATCTCTCTCTCTGTGTAAAATAAATAAAAAATAAAATATTTTTAAAAAAAGAAAAAAAAAGAATGACAAGTACAAATCCAGGGGAAAAAAATACAACTATAAAAGAAAGTCCTGGTACAATTATGAAACAAATTAAATTTTTTGAACTAATTGTGAACATTCAGTGGAATACCAAAAAAAAAAAAAAAAAAGGCCAAACTTTGGACTTAGATATTTAATATTTGGTTAAATGGACATAACTTTGAACCCGCAGAGAGAGAAATAAAATACTAGCATGCTCCCTTCCTATGTGGTAAGTAACATAAATAAATAAATTTATGTGGTTGTACTATTATATATAAACAACATAAATCTTTGGTTCAAATTATAGAAAAAGCTGATAAGGAATCATTCCATAAATGGAGTTACAGATCAAATTTTACAATGTAAAATTTAAAAACTCATTGATAAGTATGGGGAATGAAAAGAAGGGGGAGGGTTATTACCGTTCCAAAATAGGAGCCAAGAAGCATACTTTTAAGTATAATGTTTAAAGGTATAATGCAGGGGCGCCTGAGTGGCTCAGTGGGTTAAGCTTCTGCCTTTAGCTCAGGTCGTGATCCCAGGGTCCTGGGATCGAGCCACGCATCAGACTCTCTGCTCAGCAGGGAGCATGCTTCCCAACCCCCTCTCTCTGCCTGCTTCTTTGCCTACTTGTGATCTCCCTCTGTCAAATAAATAAATAAAATCTTTTAAAAAAATAAAGGTATAATGCAAACTGATAAAAAGAACTACCAAAAATTAGCATAAAGTCCTCAGTCCCCCATATAAGTTCTCTAGGGCGATGACCAGTGACCTTCACTGACACTAAGGCAAAGCCTGCTGGTTGGTAACCATCCATAGCCACAGAGCTTCCAGCATGGATAACCGAGTATCACCAGAAATTTGAGGAGAATCTGTAACAACAAAGAGAAAGACCGGGAGTTAAAAATAGATGTGAACTCTGGAGAAGTGGGGAAATGCAGATAAGTTAGAGAAATCTAACTTTAATTAACATTCTTAGAGGAAAATTTAAAAAGTGTACAAGTAACAACAATCAGAGAAAATTTAAGACCTTTTAAAGTTTTTATTTATTTATTTTAGAGAGAGAGCACATACACACTCAGATGCAGGAGGGGAAAGGGAGAGAATCTCAAGCAGATTCCTCATTGAGCATGTAGCCCCACCTGGGGCTTGATCTCAAGACCCTGAAATCATGACCTGAGCTGAACATTCAACTGACTGAGCCACCCAGGTGCCCCAAGACCATTTAAAGTTTAACAAGATGAATGCTGAAATAAAATAATTTCAAGTTATAAGATAAAGTTGAATATATCTCCAAAATAAAAGATAAAGATAAAAATGCAGGAAATATGTGAGGAGTAAAGAGATAACATTGAAGTTCAATTCAGATACATAGAAAACCAATCCAGAAAAAAAAGAAAAAAAAAAAAAACAAGGAACTCAAAGAAGAGGAACTTATAAAAGAAATATTATTGAATTTCTCAGAGCTAAAGGGCATGTCATCAAAGTAAGATGATTCACCAAGTTCTAAGATAAAACAAGAAAGATCTACACTTAGGTTTACTGCCTGGCATTTTCAAAATGCCAACATTAAAGACAATATGCAGGAAACTTTCAGAGAGAAATAAAGATTGTTTACCAAAAAAGACAAGAAAAGAAAAAAACAAGAGATCTGTTGCTAAGAATAGTCTCCTTTGAGAAGCAGGAGCCATGACACTGAAAAACATCCAAGAAAAAAGTAAAACCATCCTATAAATAGTGGCTCTGTGGTAAATAAAACTTATATAAAAACAACTTATCTGAAGTTCTGTGTTTTCAGTGAGGCATAGAAAAGAATTATGCTTACAAAGCAGAGTGTAATTATCAATCTTGACAATTCCAAAATATACTGGAGAGAAGGTAGAGGTGAAATGTGGAAGGATTTGTAGGAAGGGTAAGGGTGATAACATTCCATTCCTAAAAATGGGGTAGTTGAGCATTTATGTCAGTATTAGATGGAACAAGTGGCATTTGCATGGTTCAGTTGGTTAAGCAGCTGACTCGTGGCTTCAGCTCAGGTCATAATCTCATAGTGGTGGAATCAAGTCTTCCCCAAACCCCCAGCCCAAGTTGGGCTTCATGCTCAGTGGGGAGTCTGCAGATTCTCTCTCCCTCTCCCTCTGCCTCCAGCTCACACACACACACTCTCTCTCTCTCAAATAAATAAAAACACAGACTGAAGTAAAATGAAGGACTTAAAAATTGTGATATGTCTATTATCAAGAGAGAGAAGGGGAAGATAAAGTTAGTATAAAAGAACCAAATCCATATCTATCATAGCAAGGAGTCAACAGCGCATGTCTAATGTTGCTAAGTCGAGAAACAGAGATATATCATTTAGAGGAATGGAAGTGACCACTAAAGAAATTAAAATAAAATAGTTGATTCTCAGAGCAGGACAAAGAGCAGGGAACTGTGGCTTATCTAGACTTTTTTTTTAAACCAACAGATAATATTCTATCTTGATATATTAAGGGAAAGTTGTGTAATAATTATTTAGGTTTAGGGAAGTACTTAAAAGAACAGGCTAAGTGCTTATTTTCCAAGTGTTAAGACAGAGGAAAGAACTACTAAAAGAAATGAGCAGCACAATTCCTGGGGTTCAGACAGAAATGAAAATAATTCCAATTCTACCAGCTGGAAAGGATAGATCTTGTAATACATGAGCAACAGGTGGAACCCCCAGAAGGCATAATGGGGCTCAATGAGCCCTACACTAAAGCCTTCTCTGGACTCAACAAATCCTCAAAAGGCTCATAATAATCCAATGAATTCCAAATAATCTAGCTATGTGCATAAACAAAATCAACTATTTAAAGAAATATCACAAAATGCAGCAACCAAGAATGAAATGTTCATTGCTTGCCACCCAACTCAAAAATTACCGTGCATGCAAAAAAATGAGTAAAATATGACTCATAACCAGGAGAAAAAGCAATCAATCAAAAAAGACCCAGAAAGGACAGAGCTCTGGGAATTGAAGAGCAGTTATAAATTTGTCCCATTTGTTCAAGAAGGTAGAGGAGAGATTGATGTGATGTAAAGAACAACAGGAAATACAGAAAAAGGAAAAATGGAACTTCAGGAAAGAAAAACTACAGTAATGAAGACATTGTGGTATTGGCATACAGGGAGACAAAGAGAGAGATGAAGCAGAGGAGAGCCCAGAAACATAGATTCTCATGTATCAAGTCAACTGATTTTCAACAAAGATTTTAGATTACTCCATGGGCAAAAGAGAATTGTTTCATAAACAGTACTGAAACAATTATATAGAAAAATAACTTTGATGCTTACCACCAGCATACACAAAAAGTAGCTTGAATGAATCATCATTTAAAGTTAAGAGCTAAAATTAACAACTCCCAGGGAAAAAAAGGAGAAAATCTTTGTGATCTTACAACAAAGATTTTTATTGATACAACAGAGAGAAGCACAATCCATCAGAGGAAAAAAAACAGAGAGTAGAAATCAACATGAAATATTTCTTCAAAAGATGATGGCAGGGGAATGAAAAGACAAACCATGGACTAAGAAAAAAGATTGACAAAAATTGTCAAAATGTATATCAGGTTTCTATCCAGAATATATGAATAGATCTTAGGATTCAATACTAAGAAGACAACCTAATAAAAATAGGCCTGATTTTTTTAAATGTGAATAGACATTTCATTGAAAAGGATAGATGGGTGACAAATAGGCACATGAAAAGATGTTCAACATCATTGGTCATTAATGGTAGTGCAGCTGGGTGGCTCAATGGGTTAAAGCCTCTGCCTTCTGTTCAAGTCATGATCCCAGGGTCCTGGGATCATGCCCGACATTGGGCTCTCTGCTCAGTGGGGAGTCTGCTTCCTCCTCTCTCTCTGCTTGCCTCTCTGCCTACTTGTGATCTTTGCCTGTCAAATAAATAAATAAAATCTTTTTTTTAAATGCAAATTAAAAACCAGGAGGTACTACTACACACCCTAGGAGGTATAAAATCAACTTCTACCAGGCCAAGTGTTAGCAAAGATGTGAAAACAACTGATGTTCTCATGTATTTCTGGTTGGAATGTCAAATGTTTTGGAAAAGTTTTGGCAGTTTCTTTTAAAGTTTGGCATTCATTTACTGTATGAGCTGGAAATCCAATGTGTAGTTGTCTATCCAAGAGAAATTAGAAGATACCCACAAAACCATTTGTACAAGAATATTCATAGGAGGTTTGTTCATAATATCAAACACTAGAAACAATGCAAATGTCCATCAACCACTGAATGGATACACAAATCGTGGCATATCTACATGCTGGGATGTTTACTCAACAATAAAAATCAGTAACTACTGATAGACACAGCGGCATGGATGATTCTTGAAATCCTTATGCAGAGCAAAAGAATCCAGACACAAAAGACTACATACTATATAAGTCCTATTATATGAACTTTTGGAACAGGACAAAGAATGATAACAGATGGGTGATTGGTTGCCAGGGATGCGGGTGGAGGAGGGAAATGATTGCAAAAGGGCACAAGGGAACTTTTTGGGGAGGGAACTTTTTGGAAAAGTTCTGTACCCTGACTGCAATGACAGTTGTATGACTGTGGGTATTTGTTGAAACTGATCAAACTATACTTAAAACTGGTGCATTTTACTATATGTAAATTATACCTTAAAATAGATTCTAAAGAATAAAAGTGAATGTCTCTAGAAGCAAGCCTGAGAGCCATAGAACATTGTTTCTATACTCTTCTATACTCTTATTTCTGTGGGCATGTATAACATTGGTTTAAAAAATTTTTAAGCAGAGGGACACCTGGTTAGCTCTGTCTGTTAAGCATCCAACTCTTGATTTTGGCTCAGGTCATGATCCCAGGGCCCTGAGGTTGAGCCCTGAGTCTGCTTCTTTCCCTTTGTCTCTCCCTCTGCCCCTTGCCTCATGCTCTCTCACTTTCTCTCTCTCTCTCTCTCTTGCTCTCTCAAATAAATAAATAAATCTCAAAAAAAAATTATAAGAAGAGAGAAGATTGAATTTTTACCAAAATAACTTGAACCACATCTTAATATGGTCAACAAGATTGTGTTTTATTTCAGGAAGAAAATATAGAAACTTAAGATGTTACCCAAAAACCCCACAAAGGCATAATGTTAAGGTCCCTTTCATGAGGGCAAAAACAACCTACATGCTAAAGTCTTTCTGAACCTACCTGAGGCAAGACAGGACAAATGTCAAGATGTACAGTTACAATAAAATCACAATTTTTTAAAAAATTTTAATATGATCTTAAAGTTCTTCTGGACAAAATAAATATACAGGGATAGTCAAGAATTGCCCAGGTAAATGGTTTCTGCCTCACAAGGAAAGGAGGGTATGAATTTTTTAAATTACTCAACTCCCTGTGATTTAATATGCCTTTGTTTGGTGGATCTGTGTATATTTTATAGGGATCCCTAACAAAGTGATCTTGGTTTCAATAGATTCCTAGGAGGATCAACTGACCTTATACTGAGGAAGAGTCTTCCTATTTCACACTCTCATTGCAACATGAGAGGCAGATAAAGTGCATTTACTTGATGGACTTGGATTTTAAATATTTTGTTT
>ML102122.1:0-33060 GCA_003697995.1 Taxidea taxus jeffersonii | reverse complement strand
GTTGTTTGAATAAACCTAGACATGCAAATTTGTTTGTCAATATACCCTCAATCTCTTCCAAATAATAGGAGTTTGAGAGCTTATGAATCATCCTGAACAGCTTGCCGATGATCATTTGACAGACTGTGTGGGAAATTGAGTTTACTTCAAATTTATGAACTGATGGAGCTATTCCTTATAATGATTAACAATGAGTCATAGAAGAAACCAAGGGTCATTCTCAGGCACATGTGCCTAACGTCAGGTGTGGAGAGAGTGAGAACAGTTATAGAAGAGGGAAAGGTCTCATGACAGTCTGTTAGCTAATTTTCATTTTTAAAGTGAAGACACAGACTGGAAAAATTTTAAGGCAAACTTAGTACCTAAAACATCTCCAAAATGGGTGCTTTGTGGAAAACCTGGGTCACAATCCCCAAAAGATTATTATTAATATAAGAAAGCAATAACTCAGAGGAAGCTGTAATAATATCACAATATGTTTACTTAATTTGGGAACTCAGAATAGAATGTAAGTGCAGGGAGCGTAGGGCGCTGCACACATTGCTCAGATAATTGATGTTTTTACCTGAAAAACACATCATATACACATTCCAAGGCCCAGATGTGAAACACTTAGGGAAGTATATAAAAAGTAACTGAAGCAAATGTAATAGTAGATGGTTAAATGGAAAAAAGACACAGAACCAGTCTTCTGAACATGATTTTGTAATATAGTCAATGTTAATTACACTTAAAAAGAGTAATCAACAAAACGAATATGGTTTTAATGGGCATTCTTTCAACAACTGTCCAGCAAGTATCGATTGAGCAGAAGCTATACTGAGTTCCTTTAAAGCATTATTCTGTTCCAACATCCCAACAATCATATGAAAGGGGTATTTTTATTTTCCCTATGTTATGTGTAAAGACACTAAACATGGAGTATAAAAACTTGCCCAAGTCAACCCAGCCAATTAGTAGTGGAACTGGGATTCAAACCCGTGTATCTCGGTACTAAGAGTAGAAGGGTTGACTGCTAAGCTAAAGAAATATCACCAGGTGAAATCCAGACTATTCAATGACTAAATGTTTTAAAAATCTGAATAAATATAGTATAAAAACGTTTATGTTTAAAACTCTGTTGTTTAAACAAAAAATAAATTTTCATTTCAAGATTTTCTATTAATTGATCTTCTGGGTTAATTCTGCCCATAGCATGACCAGAAAATGATGCAATGTTGCTTCCCCTCATTCTTACAAAATTATAGACTTCAGAAATATCAATCCAACCATAATCAAGTTACTATTTCTGCACTGCTGTGTAAGTACATGGACTTTAGCCCTAAAATCAAACACTATGGACAACATACATACACCTAACAGTAGTTTATAATCTAACATAGAAGACTAATACATATGAAATGATTAAATATTACATTGAGAATAATTGTCTAAATTCTGCCTGAACAAGCAGTGAATGGAGCTACATACGAATAGTCCTTTGTACAAAACAACAGCTCTCCATGTGTGCTCCAAGAAAACATGGGGCCCCACACTTCAGGAGGTACTCAAAAGCAAAACCATCTTCCTCATGGGGCTTTACTCTCATTCTGTCACGAGTGGACACAGGTATTCTCCAGTATCATGTGCTTGGAATGTAAACTCCTAACTTTTGCAACTCCAGGGAAGTGGGAAATCTGAGGGAAAGACCACAGTGAGGTGGCCTGGAACTTGGGGACAGGCTTTCAAAGTTCATTAAAATGGTCCCTGCCCAGTGCTCTTCAAAGAACCTTCAAAATTCGTGTTAGTAAGCGCTCTTGTCTTCTACGCCAGGGGCTGTCCAATTTGAGTCTGCATCAGAACTACCTGGAGGGCTTCTTAGAACACAGATCGCTGGGTCCCACCTCCAGATAGCCTGATTCAGTGTGCTAAATTCTGAATCACTGTTCTCAGCTGTCAACCAGCCAAACTCTGACCTCTGTCCAACTGGCTAGGCTTCAGATGGTAAAACCAAGTGTGTGACCTACTCTAAACTTTTCAACTTCCTGTGGTTTGTCCTCATACATTGCTCTTCGAAAACTCACTACTTGGGTCCACTGCTCTCAGATAAGTATTCGTGGAAAAGCTTTCAAAATATCTAATATTAAACGTTCTTTCTAGATGTTCACGCATCGGTAATGTTAGTTGAAGTTGGAAGTTTTAGTTCTGGAATGATTCATTGGAATTGCAGATTATGCAGGTGAAAACCCTTGGAGCATAAGCAAATATCTGAGAGCCACCCTCAATACTGTTTCAGTCAGTAGTAGAGGTAAGGGTTTAAATAAAAATATTATCTGTAATTGCTAAGAATATGGCGTGCACTGCACCCAACAGAATTCCATGAGGCAGAGAAGTCTTTGAGGGCCTGTTGTCCTAACAGAGCACTTGCCAGTATCCTGACGGAATTCGGAAGTCCTCCTTGAGCTGCCCTCCAGACATGAGCACACACAAAGGAAGGCTTCATCTGAAATCCTAAGCAAATAAAAGTCAAGTGAGGAAAGTGGAACATTAAATTTTAGAATTGGCAAGTAGCAACATTTTGCAACCTCGAAGATATTATTTAACTAAGAGTTGGAATTCCACAAAGCTGCAATTTTGACAACTAAATGCCCCCCATCGGTGAAGACTTTACCTGGAAAAAGATCTAAAGTGCAGTTCTTTAACTCAGGGTAATAGGCACAAAAGTCATGTATGCCAAAATCCTGGGGGCCAAGGGAATAATCTGCAGAAAAGAGGGAAAGGAGAGAATTGACCTTGGTGGGGGAGGGTGGACCTGAAACACTCCTTTAGATGCGCTGTGATTCCAGAGCCAATTTTTTTGTGTCTCTCTTAGGTATTTAGCATTTCCACTGAGAGATTTGCCTTCCCTAAATGTCAGGCTTCTGTGAAGCTGTCAGCCTTGATGTGCTGACGTTTCACCTGCTCTCTTTATAGTTATCTTTGCTCAGGTCTAGAATTCTCAATTGTTTCTAAACCAAAAACTTCACAAGGATTCCAAAGACCCTCATGCCATATTCACTCAATTTGTCCAAGTTGATTCAATGGGAGACTGAACGGTGATTGTTTGGTATAACATACCTTATTCAATGCTTTGGGCGAAGAGAAAGATGTGTTTGACATAGATTTTTGCCCCAAAGGGTCTCATATATGGTCTGGTTGAGCAAATAAGTTGCCTACATTTACTCTGATGAAAGAGAGGTGACAGGGATGATTGTATCAAGAAAGACAAATATAACATGCGAGAGCTAAGTGAAGGGTGTGTGGGGTCAGGAAAGGTTTTGAGGAAGAGGGACTATTTATTTATTTATTTATCTTTAAAGATTTTATTTATTTATTTGTTAGAGAAAGAGAGAGCACAGGCAGAGTGGCAGGCAGAGGCAGAGGGAGAAGCAAGCTCCCTGCCGAGCAAGGAGCCCAATGTGGGTCTCGATCCCAGGACGCTGGGATCATGACCTGAGCCGAAGGCAGCCGCTTAACCAACTGAGCCACCCAGGCATCCCAAGAGGGGCTATTTAAACTGATCCTTGAGGAATAAGCAGAATTTGAACATGTAGGGCAGTGTATTAAATTTGTCTGGGTGATCATTTGTATGCGCAAAGCAAACCGAGCTGAGCTCAGTACCCCAGAATCAATCCCTCCAAAAGGAGGTCATCCCATTCACATAGCGAGTCCCCCCAAACAAAAGTCTTCTGGAGTTCAGCAGCATCCTTGTCTAGAAGTATTTTTAGAGACTTTTTTTCTCTTCCCTAGGTACTCTGTTTCCTAGTGTGATATCCAGTGCTCCACAGCACAAATTCATGTCTGTGCTTTGTCAGGAGTAAATTTTTTAAAACAGCCGTGCTGAGATTGATGTTATTTGTATACAAATGATGCATTTGACATGGGAAAAGACCTCTACAAACCTGGCTGCCTGTCTTTGGCGAGAATAACAGAGAAATCACCCCAGTGTAAATTTTCACATCCTCAGGTCTGTCCCAGCAATACATTTCCAGTTGAATGGTTTCATCACAGAGGAAAAACACTTGGATTAAAAAGAAGAGGGGGATGGATAAGAAGGAGGAGGAAGAAGAGGAAATAGAGAAAAAAAGCCCAAGGCAACAAAATGAAGGAGAAAGTTGTTTGGATATGAGGAAAGCATAAAAGGAGGCAAGGGGAGGGATAGAAAGGGAGATAAGGTTGGGTGACAAGAAGACTTTTTAAAGCAATGCAAATCATTTTGCCTGTCCTTATTATGGAAAGTGCCATGGACTCTCCTAGGGAGATTGCTCCCCATGGACACACCCATTATCAGGGCTTCAGACCATCTGTCTGGCCCAGGCTGTGGCATTCCTGTCCTCGTGGGACAAGGAAAGACAGACAGAATGCATGGGCTGGAGGAGGCGATGCATGCCAGGGAAGCCCATGAGGATTGGAGGAAACAGACCACGCTGGCCCCAAGAGCCAGACACCTGTGTAAACTGCAGGAAGCTGAGAGGAGCCCAGCTGAGCTGATGGAGACACCACATGCACACGGCTGGAGGAGGCAGAACCACACAGAGACAAAGGCAGCACGCACATGCATGTGTGCGTGCACACACACACATACATACGCACAGGGAAATGAACAGAGGCAGACTGCAGACTGATCCAGGGTTGAGCGGAGAACATTCAGAGGGAATAAGAAATATTAAGACAAGGAAAATTGCCCCCCCCACACACACACACAAATTATCTAAAGGAAAATGACTATTTCTTTTTTTTATTATTAACATATAATGTATTACTTGTTTCAGGGGCACAGGTGAAAATGACTATTTCTAAGTAAATACCTTTGCATTGCATTTTCATAGAAATTTATTAGCTGCGTCAAAAAAGTACCCAGTTAATGTCACTTAATAATTTGTCAAATATCTAGACAGACAGGCACGCACATTAAAAAGCCCAGAGACATTTTGTAAAATGCATATGCCCAGGCCCCACCCCAGACCTACTGAACCAGATTTCCAGGCATAAGGGCTAAATCACATTGGGGTGGGACGCCTGGGTGGCTCAGTTGGTTAAGCAGCTGCCTTCGGCTCAGGTCATGATCCCAGCGTCCTGGGATCGAGTCCCACATCGGGCTCCTTGCTCGGCAGGGAGCCTGCTTCTCCCTCTGCCTCTGCCTGTCACTCTGTCTGCCTGTACTCGTTCACTCTCTCTCTCTCTCTGACAAATAAATAAATAAAATCTTTAAAAAAAAAAAAAGAAATTACATCGGGGTACTGATGCCCACTCCTACTGAGGAAGGGCTCCTGAGACATGGGGAGGGCTTTGCATTCCCTTTAGAGGAACATAGAGCCTGTCTCTGGGAAAGGAAACCATTCACCTGCTCTGTTTTAAAGGGAACAGTCCAATGCACACCCAAATATACAGAGGGAAACAGTGATAAACATCTTGAAATTTGAATTCTTAGAAGAACAACAGACAATATCAATAAGTTAACACCAAGCACTTTCGCCAATGCTCTAGTCTAACATCATTAAGGTAAAGCAATTCTCTCTTACCCAAATATATTTATTCTCATGTTTTTGGTACATGAGCACATGCAAGATAGTGTTTCCCAAAGTATGCTCCATGGCATGCTAAATCCCCCAGAGGGCTTTTTGGAGAAAAAGGTTAGAAGAGATTGAGAGCTGCTACACATTCTCCCCAGCATCCTCACACATATACCAACCACCATGATCCAATGAATATTAGTATTTAAGACACTTTTTTAAACCTACTTAATCTATTTTTTAAATTATTTTCCAAAACGATGTGACCACAGAGCCAATTTTCAATATAATGTCTATGAGTGTCACGAGCAACTAGTATTACAAGAAACTCACTTTTAAAAAGCATTGAAACTTTGTATAAAGAAATGTGCCTGGTCATCAAATCACATTTTTTTTTAAAGGAGGAAAGCCAGTGGTTTGCAAAATTATAATTATAAAAAACAGCAACACAGGCCTATATTAAAAACCACATATACTGGCATTCAGTATTTTCCATACTCTATGTTCCTAAACTACTTTAGAGGAAGATCAAACTAAATTATTTTTGATTCATTAAAAAGAAAATGCTTTCTGAGGAATTTGAACTAAACACAGCTCATGGGCCTATCAGACAGGGAAGTACTACTTCCAGGTAATCTACAGAAGCAAATTTAATGCTAAAGACACCCTGAAAAGAAAGTTACTGATACAAGATTAATGTGGAGGAGCCTCTTCTCATGATTAGAACATTCTGCTACCCACTGGGTTGCAGTAGAGGGTGGGATCAGATTCTGTAAGCTCCCTGTCCCTTCACTTCACAGTTTGCCTCGGTCCCTTAGTGGAGCAGGCACACAAGGAGGATGACTGGAAGTAGATCAAATCAGCTGTTGGTGAAAACATTGGGTTGACTCATAATTTCAAAACTCACCAGCTCACACACATAGGTTACATAAGCAAAGCTAGCTTGATAGAAAGGTCTTCAGGGAGCCCCTGAAGGTGGGGCAAATCTGGTTTTAGAAAGGAATACAGGGAGCGCCTGGGTGGCTCAGTTGGTTAAGCATCTGGCTCTTGGTTTCGGTTCAGGTCGTGATCTCATCATGGATCTTGAGATCAAGCCCCAGGCCAGGCTCCATGCTCAGCAGAGTTAGCTTGAAGACTCTCCCTTTGCCCCTCTCACCACTTGTGCACATGCTTTCTCTCTCTCTCAAATGAATAAATAAATATTTTTTTAAGAAGGAACGCAGGATGAGAGAGACAAACCTCTCATGAGGAGAATTGGGAAGATGGAAAGCTAACAAGAATTTACAAACTTCTGTTTCTAGATTTAATGAACCAAGAGAAAGAAAATTTCATGAGTCGTTCCTGACTGGTACGGAACTACCTGAGTTGGTACTATAAAATGAGCGGAGAGAATAATTACTTAAAAGTTGGGTTTTTTATCATAGAGATGCTTTTTACACATGGTTTTGGACCAAATGGTTGCTAGGAAATATGACAGAATGAGGACACGGACTGTAAGTGATATTCAGGGTGTGTGCAAGATAGGGCGGGGTGGGCAAGATGATCTAACATAACTAAATGTAACTAAATACATTTCCTGCCAGTGGTTGATTTGGCGTCAATTTTAAGTCTTTATTTTTAAATTTCCAAAGCACACCTTTCTAACTTGGTTTTAGAATATGAAACCTGATATGTATTCTTGTAAAACCCAGTGTCCACACAAAGGATGATGGTGGTGAGAGAGAACAATTCAGCAAGAAAATAATAAAAAAAATTCCATGACATTGCTTATCAGATCAATATTTTGTTAACTAAGTCTCAGTTTTATTCAAAGTAAAAATATCAAATAATCTTCTAACAGTGACAAAGCTATATACTGTTGTTGGTCGATTCCCATTGTTATCTTTCTTTCCCAAATCCTCTCCCCAGTCCCACCTCTGAATATTTCAGATAGTACCAAGCCAGCAGCTGGGAGAATCAGAGCATAGCAACTGGTTCCTCTGGGTGCTAAGGAAAAAACAACCACTACCACCACAATTTCAGTAATGGAAACGAGATGAGGTTTTTCAAAGCACCCTCTGTGTGAAATGGACCACAGACACAGTGCTCCTTATAGCTCCCCTGTGGGGCTTCATTGAGGCTAAAGAGAAAAAAATGGGGTGGGAGTTATTACCTTTGAATTGATTGGGTGACTCAAATTGATGGTTTAGGAGAGTGAAAATATCTATTGATTTGTGGATGAAAGAAGTAGATATAGATTTAGATAATATTTGGGGAGAAATATTAACTGAAAAAAGCAGATCATAAAGAAATATGCATAGGATAACCCCACTTTGTTAAAATAAGTAATCTTTTTTTCCACGAAAAATGTATTGTAGGTAACAGGTTGCTAAAATGGTAGAGTCTCAATGTGCTGGTTTTGATTGAGGCATCAATAGGATAGATTCAGGATGAGTAGGAGACAGGCCTCCATAATTTCTCACTTTAGAAATGAAATGGTTAAAAACCAGTTTTACAATTTAGGTCACTTGCCAAAGGACCTGTCACTTACACAGAAAATATAAAGGGGTCAGGACAGTGAAGGGGGTTTTCTGGAAGATAACTGCAGAGAGCTGTCTCAGTGTTTGAAGTTATCCTCCCCCAAAGCAGGAGCTAGGAAGGGCCACCTTCTTCACCTCCAGTCTCGTGAAGATGGACTCCTATGGGATTACTCAGGGAGCTTTGAGTACATTCTTTGTCTTTGGGGAACAGAGAGGACTAGTAACTAACACACACTGAGTGTCAAAAACTGTATAACAGTGAGGTAGAGACAGCTGCCTTGGAATTTGTCTAATTGTCCTTGAGTTCATTGGGGAAAAAAGAGGTATGAGTATTTTTCATGGACCACAGGTGAATCACACGTGAGAGCAGGCTAAGAAAGGCTGGTCTTGGGTCCTTTAAAATAAAAGTATCCAGAGGGACAGAGTGTATGAGTGTCAGAAAGCTGAAGACAGACAATTGGATTCCTAGAATCTGTGGAAGTAGTTGCAAATAACCAACACATCTCTGAAGAATTAGGAAAAGGGTCCAAAAGAGGTAGTTAGCTTTAACTAAGGCATTTTTTAAAGTGAGAATGGAAGCTATTAATAATTATTCTGAGACAATAAACATAAACGAGCACTGTTCTAAGCAAACTGTAAAGAATGGATATCCTAATTTTTACTCTGTCACTCAGACAGCCTCCTTACCAATAGCTTTCACTATTTAAGATCGTGCTTGCAACCCATTGGCTAGACCATGAAGGAATGGGAAATCGTGTGAGAAAAGGATAAACTATGAAAAAGAAGAGAGAAAAGGACTATATTCCCCATTCTGAAGAGTTATTCAGTTGTCTGTTATTTAGTTTTGAAGCTTAAAGGGGTTTGAAGCTAGTCTTTTGCTGCTAATTTCTAATTATACTGCAGTATATTTAACAAATATTTTCCACATGATAGTGATTTATTGAAGCTTTTCAGTGGTTTCAGACTTCTATAGAAGCTGTACACATTTGAAGACAAGTAGTATTCTCTGTTTGCTGGGGTAGAGTTCTACATATATTACCAACCTAAACCTCACACGTCACATGAAAATCAACTCAAAATGGACCATAGATTTAAATAAAATCATAAAACCATAAAACTTTTCAAAGATAACATGGGAGATCATTCAGACTGAGGACTTGATAAAGAATTCTTAGACAAGGGACACCGGGTGGCTCAGTTGGTTAAGCAGCTGCCTTCGGCTCAGGTCATGATCCCAGTGTCCTGGGATCGAGTCCCACATCGGGCTCCTTGCTCAGCAGGGAGCCTGCTTCTCCCTCTGCCTCTGCCTGCCAATCTGTCTGCCTGTGCTCACTCTCTCTGACAAATAAATAAATAAAATCTTAAAAAAAAAAAAAAAAGAATTCTAAAACAAAATACCAAAAGCATGATCCATTAAAGAAAAAAAATCAGTAAATTAAACTATATCAAAATTAAAGTCTTTTGTTCTGCAAAAGACCTCATTAAGGGGATAAAGAGACAAGTTGTAGATCAGGAAAAAAATATTTAGAAATAAAATCTGACAAAGGACTAGACTATATAAAGAACTCTCAAACTCAACAATATAAAAACAAACAATCCAGTTTGAAAATGGGCAAAGACATAAAGGGACATTTCATTGAAGAGGATATATGAATGATGAATACACACATGAAAAGATGTTTATTACCAGTGATTAGGGAAATATAAATTAAGACCATGATGAGGTATCACCACATATCTATTAGAACAGCTAAAATTAAAAATATTGACAATACCAAATGCTGGCAAGGATGTGGAGAAAGTGGATCTCTCATACATTTCTGCTGGGAAAGAGTTGGGAAGTTTCTTTAAAAACTAGACATGTGGGCACCTGGGTGGCTCAGTGGGTTAAAGCCTCTGCCTTCAGCTCAGGTCATGATCCCAGGGTCCTGGGATCGAGCCCCACATCAGGCTCTCTGCTCAGCAGGGAGCCTGCTTCCTCCTCTCTCTCTCTGCCTGCCTCTCTGCCTACTTGTGATCTCTGTCTGTCAAATAAATAAATAAAATCTTTTAAAAAAATAAAAAATAAATAAAAACTAAACATGCAAGTACCATATAAGCCCGATATTGTGCTCCTGAGCATTTATCCCAGAAAATAAAAAGATGTCTGCATAAAAATCTATATGTGACTACTCATAGCATATTTATTTGTAATGGTCAAAATATCCTCAGTAGATGGATGGTTAAACTGTGGTACATCCATATCATGGAATACTATTCAGCAATAAAAAGGAGCAAACTCTTGATACATGCAACAACTTTGATAGAGCTCAAGGTCAGCACGTTGAGTGGGAAAAAAAGACAATTTCAAAAGGTTATGTATTATATGATTTTATTTATGTAACATTTAAAGTGATAAAATTACAGAGATGGAAAAAAATTAGTGGTGTCCGAGGTTAGGGATGGAGGAGGGAGAGGAGGACAGTGGATATCATAAGGAAATCTTTATCATGGTGCAATAGTTCTGTATCTTGATTGTAGTGGTCATTACACAAATCTACACATGTGATAAAATACCCAGATCTATACTCATACTCAATACCAAATTCCTGGGTTTTATACTAGACTCTATTATATTAGATGTGGACATTGAGGGAAACTGGGCAAAGGGTACAAGACCTCTCTGTGCTCTCTGCAATTTCTTAACTCTATGATTATTTCAGAGTAAGAAATACTTTTCATGAGGAGGATAAGCTCTATTATAACAACCCCATAAATTCAACTCAACTTTGTATCAGATCTAAAAAGAGTCTAGAAAATAAGGAACAAAGAAGAAAATGTTAGTGAAAAATGAGTTACCCAAGTTGTATTATTCTTCGACTGGCAAGTTTTTTAAAAGAATGCCTTAAGAATATAATTCCTTATTTTTTGACTTTGCAGATGCTACTTTATTAAGTAAAATATTTTTGAAATATCTGCTACCATTTTTTTCCCGATGTTTTTTCTTGTCATAACCAGTTTTATTGCAAAAGGGCCCTGTGCACATTTATCAACTCTCGTACTTTGAGAGTTACCCAACAGGTCATTAACATACAGAAACATGTATCGTGAAAAGCAAGAAATACCACCCATTGCTTCTGCATGTTAGCAACTTGTCCCCCCAGCAACAGTGTTCACATCCCTGAGGTCTGTGAATGGTCACTTCTTTGCATTCGTCCTGAATGGAAGATGGAATGACAAGTACAAATGCAATGTACTGTAAACAGTTTCTTACCAAAAAAAGGTCACAAAGTATTTTACAGAATTTACTACAAAACACCATAAAACTGCCTTCACTTAAGCTCTCTTCTCGCATCAGGTGAGCCAACTGGTGTGCGTGATCATGGTGATTCAGCATGACGCACACATATTCGGATCTTCATATAAACCTGCCAGGTCCCCTTCACTAGCCTCCTGAGGCGCACTAGTGGCGGCACTCTGAATCCTGGAGCTTTGAAAGTCTGGGCGATCTCCCTCTCCATCCTCTGGAAAGGCAGCTTCTGGAGATCCGCGGATTTCCAGTAACCACGGGTCTTTGGAAGCACCTATTATGGCCTGCAGCGATGAGGTTCCCCCACCCCACCACCGGTAGAGGGAGCGCGTTCCCCCGCAGCGTCAGTGGGCAGCTCTTCACGTGACCCTTTCTTGTGCAGTCGGCTTACCTTGGACAGTTTCTTTCGCCTGGTGCCAAAGTCTTGGACCGTTTCTGCTGCCCGATGCAGAGCCGTAGCCACCGAGCAAAAGCATGAATAAAGCTCCTCCAAGGAATGACCAAACCACTCTGTGCTCTACTAATATTTCTTAATAGTTGAAAGTAACACAGTATGGAGATTTGCCCAAGTTATGTGTCCTCGGAAAGTTATTTCTGAAAAGCAAGGTGTTGGGGAAAAAGGGGCTTCTGTACTACACTTCCACTGTTCACAGAAAGGTTAGTAATATTATTCAATGTGACGCTTCTGTATATTTGTGTTCATCAGCTTTAGGATGGGCAGACAGTACCAGAAGTCTTTTTTTTAATTTGACAGACCCAGAGATTAATGATGAATTCAACTCTGCTTCTGCTTTGCTTGACTGCCAAGAGATTCCTGGGTGTCACACAGCAAACTTAGTGAATTTGATTGAAGAAATATTTAGAGACTGAAACAATCAGTTGAGAAGAAGAGCATGTAATTGTCGCTGACAATGGAACAAACATGGTGAAAGCTCTGAGTGATTTAGGAAGGAACCCCAGGCATATGATGCTGTGTTCTTACCCTTTATTTGTGGTCCATTTTTTTGATTGCTTGAGGAAGGACAGTAAATCTAGTCCCTGATACTCCATCTTGGCTGGAAGAGGAGGTCCCCAGATATGTGCTTTATGAACATATTAATTCTTGTAATAGAAACTTCAGTAGAATTTCAGGAATTGTGATTTGAAATTCAGAAATACGACATGAAAATTGGTCCTTCAGGTAGAAGATATTTTCTGTGTTAAGAGTCTTTCTTTATGATTAACTTCTGTGTCTTTGTTTTCCACTTTTAAGCCTAAGACCATCCCAAACATTTGAAAGTTTTCCTTTATAATGAATTCCATTGGGAAAGGCAGGGCAACGTAAACAGAAGCAGTCCTCTGTGAGTGTGTGAACTCTAAATCAATAACAGGCTTTAATCTATGACATAAAATTGATGTTCTCTATGTCAGTGTTTTAAAGTGGGGCACATTTATTTGGTCAGAATGACTTCACGGACAGGAGATTGGGAGGAGATTCTACTCTCGGAGCCTGCAGAGCCTGCTGCAGGATCTAACCCCTGAACCAGCCATGTAACTCCTTTAAACCTCAGAGTTTTGTTCACCTGCAAATGATGTGACTACATAACATCCATGATCCTCACAAAATCACCAAAGGTTATTTTTTCAAACTCCTAAAAGAGCAATATGGCAGCAGGAATGGTTATAGAAATTTTAAAGACAGCGATGGAAGTCTAGATTTAGCCCCCGTGGAGAAAGGGATGGTGAGCTGATCAAGGATGTGCGAAAGGATCCACCTGGGTTGGTTAGGAGCTGGCTGAGAGCAGGATTCTCTGGTCCCTATTTGCAGGAAGATGTGGCTTTTCTGCAATAGCTCTCAGCAAATATTTTTCTTTTTTTTTTCTTTTTTTAAGATTTTATTTATTTATTTGACATACAAAGATCACAAGTAGGCAGAGAGGCAGGCAGAGAGAGAGAGGAGGATGCAGGCTTCCCGCTAAGCAGAGAGCCCGATGTAGGGCTCGATCCCAGGACCCTGGGATCATGAGTTGAACAGAAGGCAGAGGCTTTAACCCATTGAGCCACCCAGGCACCCCATTTTTCTTATATGTCATGTCTACTATGGTTTAGGGACCAGAGAGCCAGTATTAGGTAAATGAATGAAGAAGAGATCATTAAAAGGGGGTTGACAGTTTGGACCCATTACCTCTCAAGTACCTTCAACCCATGGGGACGGGGGGAACCTTCTCTAATGCAATATAATAAAAGCCCTTTGAAGGGTCAAATAAATGCAGCTGCTTAAAACTAAAATGAAATATATGCTGTATATAAAAATGTACACAATCTATTGATTATTTAGCAGAGGGGATTGAGAGAGATTGTTATGAAAACAGTGTGAAAGGTCTTCCGTAGATCCTTTCAGCTTCTCCATGGTCCAACTCAGAAATAGTTTATTCTCTCGTACTTTGTATGTGAAGTTTCTGCCAAGCCTCAAATGGCCTTTCTCTCTCTCTCTCTTTTTTTTTTCCTAGACAAATACTTAAAGACAGAGCTGCACTCAGCTGTGAGCCCTGTTTCCACTGACTTAGTTCAGCTGATGAACTGTCTTGTTCTGAATATGTTTTATATGTCTTATACCACACCGCTCCGGACATGAAAATGTCACCCTTGTCCTTCTCCCCAAACATTCGTGTGTCTGGCAGACTTCTCTGAACATTGGAGAATGACAAGAAAGGGATACATCACGGAAAATTCAACACTTACTAGTCCTCTTCATTGTTCTCAAAAGTCCCCTGGCTATTTCCTACCACTCAACACAAATCCCCTGGGAAGGCAGAAGGATCCCCAAAGTGAAAAAAAGACCAGAAGGGGAAAGACTTAAAGGACCAAGAATATAGATTCAAGTTAGCCTAAAAGACCCTAACAGCAAAAAGCAGAATTAGGACAGATCTTATACTGAAGATCTTTAACCATATCGACTACTTGTCCTCTCCTTATCCTAGAACATTCAAACTGTTCAGAAAAAAATGTAACGGAGACTTACAGATATTTCTTTGGACTTTACTATGTATATGTAGATCCATTGTTTTCAGTATAGGATTACAGTGTGAAATTTAAGGTGCTTGGCTCTCACACTGCTTTAGCGAATAGGATGCAAAAACATAGAGAAATAGAAACGATTTCTCTCACAAATGTTCATAAAGTCTGAAAGTACTTTTTTTTTAAAACTATGGGTTGTTTTTTTTAAAGAATTTATTTATTTATTTGACAGACAGAGATCACAAGTAGGCAGAGAGGCAGGCGGGGGTGGGGGGGGAGCAGGCTCCCTGCTGAGCAGAGAACCCGATGTGGGGCTCGATCCCAGGACCCTGGGATCATGACCTGAGCTGAAGGCAGAGGCTTTAACCCACTGAGCCACCCAGGCGCCCCAAGTCTGAAAGTACTTTAACTTTAGATTTGAATACATGTTGGTCCACTTGTTTTCCTTTTCTTTTGCAGTCTCTCTAAGTAAATATATATACACACATTACATATACATAAGATATTATGTTCTATAACAACTGTATAGGCCAATTACTATTTCAAATAAGCCTCACTACATCCATGGAGCTTAGAAAGAAACAAGAGTGGTGGTTCCTATTTTGAGATTAGGGAAACTGAAGCCCAGAAGGGTTAAATGCTTTCTTTACCACAAGGTCACAGGGAGAATCTATGCCGGGAGAGAGGGAGGGGTCTTTCCTTCACCGCGTACTGTTTTATATGTTAGCCATCATGCACACGCTAAGTGAATGGATGCTGGCATTTTACATAAATATATGATGATGCAGTGCTATATGTAATAAAAATCTGAAGCATGAAATGTGGAAGCAATTCAAGAAAACAGATCTCACATTTTTGCCTTTGTCAGAGTCAGAATCTGACATGCTCTGATTAAAATTCAACATCTGCAGGCATTTAAAATTAAAATATACAGGTATTCATGTTTTCCTCCATCCACAATGTTTTATTGCTGCTTTTTTCATCTTAAATATTAAAAACATTACATTATTTTATTTCATATGTCGAACTTCATGTCTCAGTATATTACGCACTGCCCTCTCACCTCTGAGCTCTGGTTCAAATCCAGCTCTTAGCTGAGGAAATAAAAAACATCTGAAAATATTTAGTAGACTCATCTCAAGGCCTAATGGACTACAGTTTACATTAACTTGACAAACACAACAAACAAACAGATTTGCCACGAATTAAAATGTTTACGTGAAAACATTCAGGAATGAACAGTATATAAAGGCCCCTGGGACAGATCTGAAGTCTGTGCTTTTATTCTAAGGGGAATTTGACACAAAGGTGGAGAAAAATCTGGGCTGCACCTGTCCCACCCAAAACAGGTGAATGAAAGATCCAGATCGTAGAAATCCACCTCCACCATTTTGCCCTGGGAGGGGGAAACTGCCATTCGGAAATGGACAGGGGATGGGAGGAATAAGAGAAAACAGCCTGAAAATAAATCATCAGCTGTATCACATTACTCTTCTGTTCAAGCAAAAATTATTTATCGAGTCATGGACCACTTTCAAACACTTTGCTAGGTACTTTTTCACTGGTGCCTTCTAGCAAGTCAGGAAAATAAATATAGGTAACCTTGGCCTAGAGACAAATCAAAGAAACAAGCCTGTTTATTCTCTTAAGGACCAACTTTTATGAATAAGTTCATATTTCATGATTTTAAAAAAGGCAACAATAGGCCATTTCATATTAAATCATCTACCCTCCCCAGGAGTGGGTGACCAAGTGCCTTCAGAGGCAAGGAGATCCTGAGGAGGACAGGCCCCCTCTAAAGGCATTCTGATTTTTTCTAACTTGTTTAAGACGTTTTGTTGTTGTTTTTTAAGATTTTATTTGCTTATTTGAGAGACAGAGAACATGAGCTGGGAGAGAGAGAGGGAAAAGCAGACTCCCCACCGAGTAAGGAGGCTGATGCGGGACTCAATCCCAGGATCCTGAGATCATGACCTGAGCTGAAGGCAGACACTTAACCAACAGGTACCCAAGGCATTCTGATTTTTTTAACCCTCAATGCCATGTAATCCAAACACCATATATGTGCAGGGCATCAGTGTCTCTGCTCTACAGCTACTCTCCAGGCCCTCCATTTGGTGGCAGGTGGTTGCTATGTCTCTTCCTCCAACACCTCCTCCCTCCCCCACCACCCCATCTTCTAGAAGGCACTAGACAGTTGCCACTACAAAGGGAACAAATAAGTCAAATCCTAAGTCAGAAGTTCAGTGTATAAAAATCTCTTGGGAAATCTGTTAAAATGCATATTCCCAGGCCCGACCTCAGACATTCCGATTCTGGAGGTTTGACATACGGCCTAGGCATATGCATTTTAAAGGCTTGTCAGGAGATGCTGATGCAGGTGGTCCAAGGCTCTGTGCTGCAGTGTGGACCCAACTCCTGTTCTCAGTGGCTTATTCAAGGTGAAGGGGAAAAAACCAACAGAGGGGAAAGAAACATCCACACCTTGCTTCCTTTCCTCGGCCTTTAGGGTTGGCTGTCTAGGAGGTTTTCACTGAGGACAAGGGATGAGATACGGCTGAGGAGAAGACAGAGCAGCTCAGGTGATGGGGACCAGTAACTCCATAGATCCCACCCCAGCTCTTCCCAGGCTGCCAGCTGCCCTGACTCCATTCTTAGCAGCACATTCCACTGCTTAATGCCCCCCACCAGCAGGAAGTTCTTCCTCCCCAGTCACTGCATGCTTGAGATGTGGAGCCATTTTTGCTTTTAATTCTCCACTCAACAGCAATAGGAAACATCAGGCACCACCCTTGGAGAGGAGAGAACCATTTATACAGTGTTAAGTGACACACCAAGAAAAGCCATAGGAAGGAAAATACTAAATTCAAGTGTGCTCTGAATCAAGCTTTTATCGTAATTCTTCAGTGGTCTGAATTCTGATTTATGATAACAGTTTGAAAAGTCTTCTGTAGATCCTTTCAGCTTCTCCACGGTCCAACTCGGAAATAGTTTATTCTCTCGTACTTTGTATGTGAAGTTTCTGCCAAGCCTCAAATGGCCTTTCTCTCTCTCTCTTTCTTTTCCTAGACAAATACTTAAAGACAGAGCTGCACTCAAACATTCAAATTTGGTAGCATAACTCCAGTAACATAACTGACATCTCACTTAAAGAAGGGGAGAAAAATCATAAAAACCTCCTATTTCACTTAATTTAATAATGGACAAGTTCCCTTCAGGACAACCAGGATATTCTCACCAAGTATTTTCAGTTCTGTCTTGACCCCAACTGTGCCTGGAGTTGGTATATGAGCATCTGAAGGTGTAATAATTCCTTTTTTCCTGACACCCAGCCCCCAACAAGGACTGTATTGGGCAGTGTGAATCATTGAGCTTTGATCCAATTCCAAGGCAGGTATCTCAGTGACGGGAGATGGTACAGTTCATTTTTCTTTGTCTTTTGCACTGTCTTCACTCTAAGATGCCTCTCAGTCAAGGCTGGTCAGACGAGAAAACATATTCTCCCCTACTTAGGAATTTAATGAGATCAACTCAGGTCATGAACTCACCCACGGCACATTTGATTAGGACTAGCTAGACAAGTGACAGAGGACAAACATCCATGGTGGGGACAGAAATGAGGATGTTTCTGTGTGTTCTCACCTATTGTCTATTGTTGTTGTTGTTTTCTGGTAGGTACTCTATTATCAGAAAATTGGAATTTTTCTTATGTTAGGCATTAATCTGGGCCTGTCATGTTGTGCAGATATGTATTTCACACTTTCTATGAAGGGTTTTGTTATTGGAAATACCACAAAGTTGAGTCAAGGGTATGCTCTCTTGAAGAGTATTTTTCAAGAACATTTCATTGGTAAGAGTTAACTCCCATTTGGTTAGTGAACCAACTAGCAATCATTTATCAAAACTCTGTTAGTTCCATACCATTGTACTCTAGATTAATAAGAATATAACACCATAAGACCTGTCCTTACTTTCCAAAAATATAAAATCTGGGTAAACAGTCAAGACTTAGTTAGGATGAGGAACAATTGTAACTCCAATGTCCAGCACTGTGTGTGATTGGTTCATGATAGATATTGAATCATTTCTCACCTATGCAATAAATGAACATTAAATGTTGAGGCACAGATTAGAAATTCCATAGATCTAATAAGAGATAGTATGTGGCATTTCTCAACCTCCTCTGGTGATGCAACTTGGCTTTCAAGAATCTCCTCAGGGAATCATGTTCCACAGAACCCACTTTGGGAACTCTAGCTCGGACATACTTCAGTGGGAAAGATGGAATTCCTACCAGGTGTTATAAGGAACAAAGAATTAAATGGATGGAAATGAGGGGGAAATCTAGACAGAAAATAACAGAAGCGTAAAGCGGAGGTCAAAATTAACCTAGGACATGGGAAATCAAGGAAATTTACCTAAATGGTTATAACTTAAATCACTAGAGTTACCTGATTTTTATACTATTCTGCCTGGCCAAATAACAGCTGTGGTAACCAAACTAGACAGGGAAAGCCAGAGGTGAACTTGGGACAGTACAATAAGCACTTGTATTTATATTCTTTGGGAAAACCAGCAATCAGTTCAACCATATTTGGAGTCCAGAGTATAGACTGCCAAGTCTAATGGTTTCACAGTTCTCTTATTAGAAGCTTACAGTAATAGGGTAAAGAAATAAGGAGCAAAGATAAGGGATAGTCTTATTTTTATCCCTTTTTTTCAAAGAAAGAGATACCAGTACAGCATTTGAGGTTCCAGATGCTTTTGTTTTTTCACTGATTTTTTCTACATCTCAAAAGAGTCTTTTAAGAGCACCATGTTTTCGTACATCTCTTTGACTTCCATTTTTTGTTTTTGTTCTGGCTGCTTTTACTTCCAAATGAACCTTCAAGAAAATTTGTTTACAACAGGATCTTGACAGTTTGCCTCTTCTGTCCTGTCTTGGGTGGGCAGTTGATTAGTTGTGCGTGCTGACTGAATTGCCTGTGTTCCTTATTTCAGTTTGCTCTTTTCCAATAAAGGGAGTAAACTGGTAGACAGTCTTTAAAAATCTAAGCATCCTTCCTTCTAAGAGAGCTATTTTTGATGATAAGACAGGTCCTGTTAGGTGAAGGAAATCCATAATCAACCTAAGCCCTCTCCCAAGGTACCTAGAGGCAGCCCTTCCTCTGTTCCTACAACACCCTTTCCACATGGCACCATCAGCATAACCAACCACTCCATTTTCACAGGTCTGCCTTTTCTACCAGAATGTGAAATGCTTCATTTAGGGGCCAGATGTTTTTCATCTTTGCTTACCCAATCCTATTTCAGGAGACAACACCCAGAGGTAGTACTGTCTAGTGGTTAAGAGTATAGGTTCTAGCCCCAAGTGGGTTGGAATCCAGCTCAGCTACCTTACAAGTTGTACGACCTTTGGAAAATTGCTTATGCTTTCTATGCTTCTGTTTCTTCATTTATTAAAAAGAGGATAAAAATAATGGCTCTTACTTTGGGGTTAAGCAAGCATAAAGCATTCGGAACAATGATTAAAAATATTAGCTGATTTTCAGGAACCAAAAATCATAAATGTTCAGTCAGTGTTTGAATGAAAGAATGAGTTTACCAACACAAGAGGTTACATGGGCATAGATTGATTACAAAAATACGCATATAGAATTTGTTAGGAAAACAAAGTCGAAAAAGATACAGTCCGTGGCAGTGTGAAAATTACAGACTACAAGGGAAACACAGACAGGCACTTGAGTCGTTATAATACTGGATAGAATCTGATAAATCCTCTATTATTACAAGAAACAAAGTGTAGCGGGAGTTCGGGAGTTCGGAGGAGAAGAGAGATGGTTTCCAACAGAGGGGATCAGTAACTGCTGCGTGGGTTGATAGATCTTTCAACAGAAGAGAGATGTGTTTACACAACATCTGTTGCATCATCTCCCCCAGCTTACTTCCCCCCAGAGATAAGCAGATTTTTAAAAAACCCTTCTTTACAATGCATAGAAATTGAGACTTAGAAAGTCAAATTTGCGTCTTGTTTTGGACTGATAACTAAAATTCTGAGTTATGTTTTTGAACAACAAGGACAGGGGATGGGTATTCCCAAAAGGTTGTCTGCTGTTCTGTGCAACCAGAAAATTTTGCTGCCAAGCACCAGAGGCATATGCATGAGCGTAACACGAGGAGAGCAGCCAAGGCCCCACTCGGGATGCTTTTACTGTTTGTCTAAAATGAATGTTTTCCCAAGCAAACTGCATTGTGTTCCAAAAGGAGATCCATCATACTTGCCTTTGTGGTTACAGAGCGGGAATCAAAATGATGGGGTGATGGGTGCCTGGGCCAAAGGAAAAGATGCTCCAGATCAGAGCCTCCTCCTTTGGCCTGGTCCTTTTCAAGAACAAGAAAATCTTTGGAATGAAAATGCAGCAAATGACCTTGAAGGAACCTATTCCCAGGGTTTGACTCTCGGGGAGTTTTAGACACTTGGGAAATCCAACCAAGCCCCTGGGAACTTTCACCTAGACAACACAGAATGGAGAACCAATTTACATTTGTCCAGTGATATAAAGACTTCTCAGGTTCTGGGGAGGTTAAGTCACGTTTTGTGAGTTTGGGTGATTCTGGCATATGTAGTGCCGATCTCCAACCTCACCAAATATATGTACTCCTAGAGGCATCAAGGTTATTTAGTATTTTCTAAAAGTTAAAACCAGGGTACCTGGGCGACTCAGTTCATTAAGCAACTGCCTTCAGCTTGGGTCATGATCCCACAGTCTCAGGATCGAGTCCCTTGTCAGGCTCCCAGCTTCATGGGGAGTCTGCTTCTCCCCCTGCCCTTCTCCCCTCTCATGCTCTCTCTCACTCTCTCTCCTTCTCTCTCTCAAATAAACAAAGAAAAATCTTTTAAAAAATTAAAAAATAAAAGTTAAAACCATAAATTCCGTGAGATTTGAGCCAAAATACATACCTATTCTCATAAGTTCATTTTTGTGTGTGTGGCTTTTCAAACAGCCCTACATTTGAAATTATGATCCTTGCTTTTCAAGGTCTTAACACACTAGACAGCTTTCAAATGACCAAATCTGAATTAGGGGCAGAATTTCAAGACTCTAGCCTAGTACCACTCCCCAAAGAACATATTTAGGGTGTTCAGTGTACACGAGCACCATTTCTTCTTCGCTGAACTCTCATCCTATCTCACTCCAAGCTGAATCGAGAGATTGATCTCAGGCACCGTCTCCCCAAGCTGCTCCTACCACTGTTTCAACAGAGTCCTTATCTTACCTCTTACCTTGTCTTCCTTGTAGTTCTAGAAAGGATGATGTTTATGTCTCCAGAAATACTGACCTCCATTACTACTCTAGTTGTGAATCTCTTCCCTTCTCCCAAGGGGAGGCTGGCCTTTTTATCCTCTATCCTTTCCCTGGCAGCAATTTTTCCAGCTCCTTTCTTTTCTTGGCTCTGGAACATGTACTCATGTCCTTCAATGTCTTAAAAAGAAATGTAACTTTATCTTCATCCTCATCCTCATTTTCATCATCTATCATTTATGGATGATGATGCACCTGGCACTATGCTAAGAAATTTATGTATTATTTATTTAATTCTCACAAGAATACTTTCAATTCAGTATTTCTGTCTCTGGAAACTAACCTTTAAAACTCAACTCCCCGGATGGGTGAGTCTAATTCTACTCTTTGGTTACTTTGTCCCATACTCTCTGATTACCATGATCTGGTTTCTGTTTTCACATCACCCTTCTAAAACCATTCCCAAAACTGTCTCCAGATAAAATTGACCACCTCCCCCCAAGACACCCTTTTATCCCTGCAGATCCTTGGACCACTTCTTATTCTAACAACCCACTTTTTTTCTGATCACTGTCTTAGGCCATATGAGGTTTATTTATAGACTCCTTTGTTCTATACTGACTCTGTTGGGATATTAATGTGCTCCAATAGTTGAAACAAACTATCTTACCAAACAGTGTTTAAACAAACATCTTACCAAAGATGTTTGAACTGTCACTCAGACCCAAAGTACCATCTCAAACTTCTCTTCAACCTGATAAGACACAATTTGCCGAAGGTCGTACACAAATCTCTTTAAAATTCCTAGGTTGATATCCATGAATTTTAGGAAAACATGTAAATTGTACATCAAACTCAAGATTCCATGGATATTGTGGCTTAGGAACTAGTTAGGATTAGAAAAATGATTCATCAAATAAATGTTAAGCAAATAAAAGTACAGATATTGGGACAAAAATTGCAAAAGTAATATTCAAATTATGAAAACTGTTATAGAACATCTTATTGTTGTCAAAAAGGAAATGGCTCCCCAAACTCCTAATTATCTTCCACTCTTGCTCTGTCTTTACATTCTCTTACCTTACCTATTGGATCCAATGACATCCTCTAACATCTCAGTCCCTGAAATAACCATACCCCGCCCTATTTTCTTCATTCTTTCTATCCAGTCTGTCTCCAAGTTTTGCTAGACCTTCTGCAATCACACCAAGAAATAAGTTATTTAAACAACCCCCTAACCTGTCATCTACCAAAATTCCTGAAGAGCCATTTTAAATCCTGTGCCCAGAAAAAGCAAAATTTTGTAGCAGCATAGAAAACTACATAGAAAATTGGGAGAAGACCATTTACAGGAAGACTTCATAGCTAGAAAGGTGAGTTTGCATAGTAAGGCTGTCTCAAACTTTTGACTAATATTAGAACAAGTCACATTGCACATTTTCCTAAATGCAAGCCCTGGGATAGTTTGCCAGCATCTTCCTCCATCACATCTGTGATCCATACTTGTGTCCTTGGTGACCTTTCACTACTACCTCCTCCTGCACCATCAGTTCTATGAAGCTTAGCCTGATCCTTCCCCTGGCCTGGTCCTCAGTACCCAACCCTCTACCACACTTGGTCATGCATCCTGTGGAACTCCTCCTGAGTAGCCAGAAGCTGTCCACTCTCCTAAAGTGGGTTCCACTATCTCAGGCTGATTGGTTTAGCAAACATCATTTCTCCCAGAATTCTTAGAGCTGCTTCTACCTGCAGTCTGTTCCAACTCTCCCCACCTCCCTCCATAGAGCCTCAGATCTGGTTTCACTATCACTCAGAAAACGCTAGTGAAATATAGCCATTTATACCATCCTCTCCATGAATTTCAGATTTCTACCAATCTCCCAATACGATCTCATCCTCCAAAGTGCTGCTTGCACCTGAATGGGTTTTCCTCTTCATCTTATTCCAGGCCACTGCCCTCAGCGACTTTAATATCCAGCACCCTGGACTTCTCTCATTCTTCTTAACCCTTCTGCCACATGACATAGCTGACTCAAGCCTCTTTAAACCTAAATCCTCCTTTGCTTTCATGGTGCTCATTCTTCTGATTCTTCCTTTTTCGCTCTGACCACTGCTTCTTTGCCTTTCTCTAGCTCCTCTTTCTTCTCCATTCTCTAAATGAATGTGTTCTCCAAGGTTTTGTTCTTGTTTTCTTTTTTTAAATCTCCATGCTGTAGAGACCTCATCTATGCCAGGAAATCTAACCCTTAACTCTACACTGACATATCTGTAATTCTGACACTTCCATAAAGCTTGTTAGTCATTTTCATCTGCTTGGTGTGCAGTCCCATCTATATGTATTTTTGGAATCTCAGTATGCTAATTCCTCCTTCACCTCCTGGTTTCTCTGTATTTCTGTTAGTGGGACAAATATTTGCTCAGTCATATGCACTCAAACCCTGAGAATAATTACTGTATGCTCCTTTTCCCTCCCTGGCCAAATCTATCAATTCCTGTAAGTTGTTTTCACCTTTCACCTAGCCTCTTTTCTTTTATTGTAAGGTGAATATCATTATTGCTGTAAGTGAATATCATCATGTTCATTTTACAAGTACAAGTTTGGAGGCTAAGTATTTTCCCAGGGTTACTAATCTGGTAAGTGATAGAAGGACAGGATTGTGTTCCTTTCTTGTAGGACACCAGGATTATGTCCTAATCTTCAAACCTCAGCTTCTTCCTTTCATCAAACTGCTTGCCTGAAAATAGATGACATTGTTACATAAAATAAGAATAATATATAATTTGCCTAATTAGAAATAAATGTTTGTACATTTTATTATTCTTTCTGCAAAAGCTCATTTTAATTGAGTTCTTATTTCAAAAATGTCTTCCTCTCTATATAAGTTACAATACAATACATATCTCTGTAATATGAATTATAGAAGCAACTCAGGGTGAGGTTGGAGAACATCAACTTTAGAATGACTTGGGTTCCACTTTCCAATTCCACACATCAGTGGTGTAAACTTTGGCAAGTTGCCCAACTTCTCTGTGCCTTGCTTTCCTTATCTGTAATAGTAGTGGTTACAGATGTGGAAAATCCACATGCAGGAAACAAGAAGTTACTTCAACACATTAATCAACAATATCAATATTGACTCCTGTATATGATATTTGGGGCTGTATAGAACCAGGCATACAGTTAAATTTAGCCAATATTTATTATCTCCCAAGTGCCTTATGACTAAGAAAATGATTAATAGCCAATGTCTTGACAACATTCTATGGCTTGAACATCTAATTTCCAAAGTCGTTACAAATAAATAGATCTAATTCAAATTAACTTAGTCTTACAAGTATGTGAAAAGCACAATCTAATTTCATGACATAAATATCACTCATAGCGTTGCCTTGTATGCTTTTCCTCAGGTCAAAATCTTGGGCGGCGGGCGGGGGGCGGGGAGCCTTAGTCTGAATCCTTGACATCCTAACTCATCATCTCTTTCCAATCTGGATGGCTATTCTGTACCATCCAAAGGCCTTCAGGTCTCTGGAAACACTCACCTTCAGTCAACATCACATTATTTCACATTAGCCATCCTTCTTCTTGAGCATCACTATAAATTCACTTCCCCCTCTTTTCTAGGCTAATACATTTTCCCATTTCCTTCTCCATTAGTTTGACGTGCTTACCAATAACCAGTTCCAATTCATCAGCTTTCTTTCTTCTCTCCATAGCCTCTGCTTTGTTTAACCAACTTCCTTATTAGTTCATGTGAACTTTCCCCTATCCATTCACAAATACCATCTCCTACATGACCTACTCTATAATAAGTTACCCAATCAGGCTTCTCAAATCAAAGACCCCAAATTCCTTTTCCTCCACAAAGTCCTCCAGTGCTAAACTAAAAAGATAGTACTTTTCCCTCGATCCAATAACCTACTCAAACATTCATCCATGCAAAACCAGGAACACTTTACTCAGCAATTCATCTAAATATTGAATTTTGAGATTAGGAGGCTTACCACTTTATTGCCACACCATTGCTTCTTTTTTACACTCTACATCTGTCCTGTGATGGAGACTACCACCTATGTAAGGCAGTGAGCATCTACAGCATTGTTTCTTCACTGGGGCCTCCTAACTCTGTGAAGCATGAGGTCATCCTGAGTAACATTTCCTTCTGCCAACTTCTGAGTAGGGATTTGGGTTGTGGACAAGGCAGTAGGCATGGCAGGAAGAAGAGATGGCACAAGGTAAGGCAATATCTGAGTATACCTGAATATATCTCATTATTAGGCAGTTTCTCCCAAAACATTATCTCTTAAAAAGAGTCACCTCACATGGAGTACTTGCCAAGTATCTTATATCACAGAAATGCTTTCTCAATGACTTTATTCTGAGCAAAAAAAAAAACACCGGATGGAGGTTTATTAGGCTGAAATAGTTTGAATCGACACAAGTTTTGGAAGCTTGGAGAAGTTATCTGATATGAGCAGCTTTTTTAAAAGGAAAAAGAAAACTCCCACAGATTTAGTCATTATTCCTGGATAGGTGACAATTTCACATGTTGGCTACCATGTTGATGAAACTTTTCAAGGTTTGCTTAGGTGGTTCTGTTGTGTGAACCACGGGGTGATTTTTTTTTTTAATCCTAACCCTAGGCAAATGGCTGGGATAAAATTTGCAGTACAGTATTACACACTCAGATCAGAAAAATTAAATAGATGTGATGGCAACAGTCTAGAAAACTCTATTTGGCGATTCGAGAAACAGCTCTAGCGATGATGAAAGCTCAGCTGCATCTCCACTGTCTCCAAGATGCCTGTAAAGAGTCCAAATAAAAATTACTCTGTCAGATGTGAGTTCAAAAAATGGATTCTAAAATAATATATCAGTATACATAAAACATGATTATAAGTATATATGTGAGATTAAATTAATAAATCAAATATGTAAACATTTGATGCATCAATATCCATTACACTTGCCATATGTAAGCTAGCCAAAGGCTTTCTGGGAAATTACAAAATGAGAGAAATGGTATCCCCCCATATATTGAGGTCAGCCTTACATTGGGAACATTCATGGTGTGCAGGAGCACATGGGATATGGATGGAGCTAGAAGGTTTGGATGGACCGATAGCCGGTGGAAGAACTGATTCAGGAAAAAAGAACAGTGATATATTTTCTCACTGTTTCTTAGCAGGGTAACAAGTCTATCCTGTGCTAAGAGAGATTGGGACACTCTGGTGGTCAGAAGGACAAGAACGAATTTAGCTCATATTGTTCTATTCCCAGAACTACAAGTGCTCCCTAACTATTATTCACTCATGGTTAGGATGTGCCGTGAGGTTGTTTATTCGAGCATCCCTCTAATTCGTTACATAACACGAAAGAATGGAATCTGAAAAACACAGAAGTTGGAGAAATGTTCAGCATAATAAAGTCATGTGTGAAATATATTTAACCCTACCTACAAGTTCCTCTAGCTATTTGTTTAAACCCACTCTTGGGCTTTTCCCTAGCTAAAAGGCCTCCTTTTGTTGAGCAGTTTCAACGTATAGTCACATGTTGAACTGTTGCCAGCTAAAATTCTTGCATTAGGCTCTATGGCTGGCTGTTCCACCAAGACAAATAAGAACTGGCCCAACCCCTCATCTGAGTGCATTGTTCATGGTGCTGAGCAGTGATTTTCCATATCTGCCTGTCTTTGCATTCACCCCAGGAGAAAGGGTGAGCCTGGTTTATTGAGTTCTCATTTCTCACAAAGCAGCAACATCTGGAGGGCTGAGCAGTTTGTTGGCAGGTCCAGCCCGAAGGAATTCGGCCATGGTTCCGATTGGCTCTTATCAGTAGGTGTCACTAAAGACAGCTTCAGAGACAGAAAAATAAATAGGCCAATTAAGCAATGCCAAGAACAGACTATTTTATAGCCGTTTCTGCTCTTTTTATTGTTATTCCAACTGCAGAAGTTTCAAGATTCGAATTATTCTCTGGCTTCCCCCCTCCCCCCAACAAATGACCATTTTTCCATTTTCCAAGTGCCTTCCTTTAGAGTTGGAGAGTGGGACATTCAATTAATAAACTTATTTTGTGAGGCCTGATGTAGTGAAGACAAAATAAAAACAGATGAAGGAGATTAACTCTAACACTTGATTGCAATGACACTACAGCTGGCTGTTCATCTGCGCACAGGCTAACAAACACTTCACCGTCCTCTTTCTCTGTGCAATGTGAGACACTCAGCACATGCAGAGAGCAAGACAACACATCCCACCCCAGCCATGCCTATGTGTCCCCAGAGGATGCACACATGGGAACTCTGGTGCGAGACCATGCATTTCTGAGGAGGTCCGCAAGGGAATTCCCAGGCCCCTTTCTGGAAAGGGGCCTGACTTATTCATAGTGGACACCATATGCATGGGCTTCACTTTTTGGTGATTGAGACTCCCACCAGCAGACATAGGTCCGGGGTGGGGGGCAGGGGGGACTCTAAATTTGACCCCCAAGTCCAAGCAACATCATACATATGTGGAACACTTTACTGATATTCCCAGTTAGCTGAGACCTCATATAGATTCGTCTATTGTTATCTGAGAACAAGGGAACAATTCAAATGGATGGATTTGGTTTGTAAAATGCACTGTGAACAAAACCAGGGCTTCTCAGCGTCAGCTCCATGTCTAGCACATGGTAGGTACTCAGGCAATATTGGCTAAATGAATGAGGTATCAGTGTGCTCAGAATATCAGTAACCTGTTTTGTGAAGGTCATATATATGGCCTCTGCAATCTCCTATGTATGCTAAATTTTCATGCATTTTAGTGGTACTTTCATTCTTTCTGATTTTAAGAACATTCCAACTACATCATGTAAGAAGATCCTTAGGTTTGAAGACCAAACCAATGACTTTTAATTCCAAATTTCTTTTTTTAATTTTTTATTTACTTATTTATTTATTTATTTATTTTTTTAATTGAGAGGGAGAGAGGGTGGGAGCACTGTGTAGAGCTCAGAGCCAGACACAGAACTTGATCTCATGACCTGAGACAAAAACCAATAGCTGGATGCTTAACCGACTAAGCCACCCGAATACCTCCAATTCCAAATTGCTTACAATTACAAATGTAAAGCTGATAGCTAATAATAATAATGATGGTGGAGCACCTCGATGGCTCAGTTATGGTATCAAATGGGTCCTTAATCTGAGTCACCAGCTCAGGTCATAATCTCAAGGTCATGGGATCAAGACTTACATCAGGATCTACTGGCTCTGTGGGAATCTGCTTGAGATTCTTTCCCTCTGCCCTCCCCACCCCAAGTCACATGCATGTTCACTCTCTTCCCCTCTCTCTTTCTCAAATAAATGAATGAATCTTGGGGTGGGGGAGGATAAAAATAGCAGTTGTGGGACGCCTGGGTGGCTCAGTTGGTTAAGCGGCTGCCTTCGGCTCAGGTCATGATCCCAGCATCCTGGGATCGAGTCCCACATCGGGCTCCTTGCTCGACAGGGAGCCTGCTCCTCCCTCTGCCTCTGCCTGCCTCTCTGTCTGCCTGTGCTTGCTCTCTCTCTATATATATAATAAATAAATAAAATCTTAAAAAAAAAATAGCAGTTGTAAGGTACTGAGTACTTATTCTTTGCCAAAGGAAGTTCTATACATTATTTCATATAATCCCACCAGAAAGCTATGAGATAAATGTGATTATTATCCCATTTTACATATGAGAAAACTGGGACCTAACCCCATTAAGTTACTTGCTCAAGGGAACACAGAAAGTTGCAGAGCCAGGTTAAAACAGGTTGTCTGACTCTAAATTCTTGTCTTAACCAGGTACTTTGCAGCCCTCTCTTCTAACATGGAACTATGATTAGTAAATCTTAACAAATGGAAAGGAGGAAATATCTGGGGCATGAGAACATAAAATGAGTAAAAGAGAATGAGTGAAGTTTGAATCTACACTGTGGTATTTACAACTGGGATACTGGTATTTAATAGATGCTGGACTTAAAAAAGGCGGGGAGTGGGCATTGCTTTTCATGGCTGGGGATTATATATATTCACAGCACTGCCATATAGTCTCCAAGCTCAACAACAGAAGACTAGTGAACCTAATTTTCCCTGTGAACATTCTTCCCCAGCATCTTTCTGCAATTTCAGACTCCCAAGTCCAAGTTACATGATGTCATTTTCATTTATTGGTTATAATTACTAAATTATACAGGCCCCATCCCCACATTCTTATGTTCTAAACAAACAAACAAACAAAAACACACAAAGACATGGTTCTGTGAGATGAAATGTCCACAGGAGAACTCAGAACCTGCTGGCCCAGAACACGCCCCATCAATAGAGAACACGCAGAAACCTACATGATAAGAATGCAAAAAGCCAGTCTTACACTCCGATTTCAGATCAAAAGTTTCCAAATCTAAAGGAACACATATTCAGCCTAAAAAACTGACAGAAGTATTACTTACACATTTTAACAGATTTTATTATTTATAAACTTTTGGAATACTTAGTTTTTTATGGGATTTTTTTCAGTTATATTTCATCCTCTATCATCTACATCCACAATAGATATACATACTCCAACACATTTCAAAGAATATTGTTTATCTTTCATCCCAATTGTGGAACATTCTTGTGGCATCTTATTCGTAACAGATTTATGCTCAGAATACTAGCTCTAGAAGCTAATCCTCCCCAGATTTCAGTCATCTGATGGCAAGTGAGAGAAGAGAATTTAGTGGGTCTTTATCATCCTTTTTGTCAAGATCAGTAATGTATTTTATCCAGATGAATCAAAATATAGGGGAGGGTTCAGTAAGAGTCTACCTTGTCAGTATAATACAATACAACAATAACAATATAACATATAACAATAATAATATATAATACAACAATAATATAATAGAGTAATATAATACAATAATTTAGAACCAGCTTTGTTAGGACCCCTAATTCTAAAAGTTTCATTTATAAGACCCAAATCTGCAAACATTTAAGACCTATGATGAATAGAACACTGTTTTGCAAAGTAGGGGCACATGAACAATACTGTTCTTACCTTCATGAGTGCCACAAAATGAAAAGGTAGGATGTGTGTCATGAGCGATTTGTCTTTAAAGGAATAAAAGATGACCCCATTAGGAGAATCAAGAAAAGTTTTTTTAAAGAGACTGCATTTGAGATGAGCCCTCATGGAGACATAGACTCCCTTGTTGAAAAGTAAATGAAAGGGGAACAGCATGGAAGAGGGGTCAAGCAGAAACTACAGATTATAGAGGGAAATGCAAAGAGTTTAGTAAGAATGAGGCTGAAGATTAGGCCAAAAAAATATATACCACTTTATGGTGGGCCTTGAAGGCCAATAGAGAGTTTTGTGCATCAATCAAAAAGCAGAGGGGAGCTACTGAAGTCAGTAGAGTGGAAGTACAGTGAGATCCATCCCAAACTTGAGGATGCCTCTGGCCCAGTGTCTGAGAGACATGCAAAGAAGAGAGCAGGGGGAATGGACTGTTAGGGAGCTGTAGAGCACTACAGATAGCAGCATCTGGGAAAATGAGACCCGGCAGGAGGGAACGGAGATAGAAAGGGAGGAAGGATGTTGTTGATGACAGAGAGGTGGCGGTGCCATTGCCAGCAAGAAGTCAGGGGGAAAGATTGCTTTTTCATTGGTAGAAATCACTGAGTTTGATTTGGGACAAAGCGAATCTGGTAGCCATTGGTACATGGACAGACATCTTAAATAGGTCTAGAACTTGGCCCTATGGTGGTAAAGTGGGGATCCCCCACTCCAACAGTAACAACAAAAGCCTTGGAAGCTGGCCAGTCACCAAAAACAGGACACAGAGAAGATAACCTTTGATAGGTAAGTGGGCAAAATGCTGGAGGATGATAAGAGAGTGTGGAAGAAAACTTTACGTGTGCTTCAGAGCCACATAGACCGGACTCAAACCCAGAGTCCATCTCTTAATAACTGTGTGAACTTCAGGAGCCTTTTTTTTTTTTTGAGAACCAAATGATGTGTGTACATAAAACTCCCAGCCCCATGCCTGACACAAAGTAAGTTTTCTAAATGTGAGTTAATTCTTCAAAGCATTCCTGGTACCACTGCCCATTCCTTTTGATTATCTTTCCATTGTATTTGAAAGTTTCTATTTCCAGAAATTCAGTTTCCAGAATGATAGGTTAATAGTCTTTAATATCTACAGGAAAGAAATATCTGGTTTTGAAAGAAAAGGATAAAAATCCGTGACAGTTCAGAAAGGCCTCTAATTTGCAATCCACTCTAATCATCTGAAGAGGCATAGCCTCAAATAGCTCGTACAGAATGGTGGGGCTCAGGGTTCCATTCCCAGTAGACTACCCTCTGTCATCGTCATCTATGTTTAGTAATTAAAATAAAATGCATTCTTGAGCAGTCACACAAAAATTATGAATCCACATGAAGCTGCAAAGTTGTATCAGTCTTCTGTTTTCCCCAGTTACATAATCTGAGCAACACAGATTGTATTGCTTACCCACCGCACATTTTCCTGGTCCTAAGTAAGTAGGCAAGTAGCTTCTTTAGTCACTGAGACTGAAAATGCCCCATTAATTTTGTCCCATTGATAAGCCCCAGTGGTTAGTATAAGGAATCATTGTATTAGATATGGAGACATTCTCAGATGAAAGAAAACAAAGAGAATCTGTTGTGAGCACACCTAACCTAAGCCAACAACTAAAGAAAGTTCTCCAAGCAGAAAGAAAATGATAAAAATGGGAACCTTGGAACACAGTAAGCAAAAACATTGATAAATACACTAGACGTCTTTTCCTCTTGAGTTTTCTAAATAACGTTTGATGATGAAAGCAAAAATTATAACATTGGTGGATGTGGCTTTAAATTAAGAAAGAGGAACTCTGGAAGGCAGTTGTACTGTAAATGGGGTAGGGCAAGCATTGTAAAGGGAGGTGATGTTTCTATACTTCATTCAAACTTGTAAAATGTCGACAGCATAGACGGTGGTGTTAAGTTGTATAAGAGATACATAGGGTGACAAGATACACATATCAAGTTATGTATATAACTTAAACTATATAAATTATGACTTTATAAACTATATAAATTGTGACTTTGTAAACTTTGAAACTTTTAGGAAAAATCGTAGAGAAAACATCTTCAGAACGTGAGGTTCTCACACTTTGCACTAAAAGCGTCAGTTGTGAAAGGAAAAGTGGATCAGTTGAACTCTTCAAAAAGGATAACTTGCTCTGCTTGACACCCTGTTCAGAGAATGAAAAGACAGGCCATAAACTGGGGGAAAAATATTTGCAAACCATGTATCCAACAAAGGATTAGTGACTCGAAAATGTAAAGAACTCTGAAAACTCAACAGCTAAAATAAATCCAATGACAAAATGGGCAAAATACATCAACAAGTCAT
>RCUC01132513.1:0-11998 GCA_003697995.1 Taxidea taxus jeffersonii | reverse complement strand
GAATGTTTATAGCAGCAATGTCCACAATAGCCAAGTTATGGAAAGAACCTAGATGTCCATCAACAGATGAATGGATAAAGAAGATATACAATGGAATACTATGCAGCCATCAAAAGAAATGAAATCTTGCGATCTGCGATGACGTGGATGGAACTAGAGGGTATCATGCTCAGCAAAATAAGTCAATCAGAGAAAGACAACTATCATATGATCTCCCTGATATGAGGAAGTGGAGATGCAATGGAGGGGGTGGGGGTTAAGAGGGTAGGAAAAGAAAAAATGAAACAAGAATGGATCGGGAGGGAGACAAACCAAAAGAGACTCTAATGTCATAAAACAAACTGAGGGGTGCAGGGGTAGGGGTGTCGGGAGAGGGTGGTGGGATTACACTATATGTTTATTAAAAAATTTTAAAAAATATGGATGTAGAGACTTCTTTCGCAGAATCCCCAGGGAGCTGATATTAGAAGGAACTGGGACTTTGTTTTTAGCTATTATAGCTGATTAATTCTGACTTCAGTCCAAGGTCAACATGCCAAAATCAGCTAGAATAATCAGTCTTCTCCTCAGTCTAGGAAAGAAAGACCACATGAGATGAAGCTGAAACAGTGAGTAAGAAGTGAGAGCACTCAGCAACCTCATACTACTGAACCTAGTAAAAAAAAAAAAAAAAAAAAAAAAAAAAAAGTGGAAATAAGTGTCAATGTGGGGTAAAACTAGATCACAAATGGAGACAAAATGTTGGAGAGTAAAAGTATTGGTGCTGGTTCCTACGTTCTGGGAACATCCTGTGGGTTGTTCTCGGCCTGGTGTTGTGTCATGGGTTAGGTTCTTAGCCTGTGAAGTCATGCTTCTTTAATAGTTGGACCCATGGTGGAATCATCGGAGGAATCTGTGCTTATGTGAGATATTCTCACAAAATGGTGGAACTTACCATGATTTTCGTTTTGGGAAGAAGGTAGGGACTAACAGTTGCATTTTTGGTGGTAGGACTTGATGTTTCCAAATTCTGAAACACAGCAAAATGACAAATGTTTTGTTTCATTCCATTTTTCTTAAGTCTATTTGTGAAAAGAATTCTTTAGATAGGTCTAAAGTCAAAGGCAAGACCAAAGTATAACAGTTACAACACTAAAAATACAACTAATCTCCCACTGGTAAGCAAAGTTACTAATACAGGGTAATATAGAACAAAAAGAAAAATCCAACTTAATATTATTTGCTAGAAACCTATGGTTTCACTCATATGTACAACATAAGGAATAGGGCAAAGGACCAAAGGGAAAGGGAGGGAAAACTGAAGGAGAAGAAATCAGTAAGGGAGAAAAACCATGGCGACTCTGGGCTCCCGCAAACAAACTGAGGGTTGCAGACAGGAGAGGGGGTGGGGAAATGGGGTAACCGGTGATGGGTATTAAGGGGGCATATGTGGAAAAGAGCACTCGGTTTTATATGTAACTAAAGAATCGCTGAACACTACATCAAAAACTAATGATGTACTATGTGTTAGCTAACTGAAAACTTAAAGAAAAGAATCAGGAAACCTATAAAAATAAGTATCACAGAAAGTTAAAGGGCATGGCTGGATAATGCACGTTAAGAACATTGTTTTCTTCTGTAATAAATATTAAAGTTGTAAAAATATGCTCCCTATCAATAATGGTTACATAAAATATTAAACCTAAAGCTGAACAATTTGGTTGTTTACACTTTGCTAAAGTGAACTTATGGGTCAATATTAGCTGATACACATTTATAGCTGAAAAACAAAATCCTAAGCTAGAGAATGCTTTATATATTTTTTTATATTTTCAAATAAAAAGATTGATATTCATAATTTGTGGAGCACAATTTGTTTCTAAAAGTTCACTTGTCATTGCTATTAAGAGCTATGAAGGTATTAACAAAGACATCAGAGAACACTAAGGCTGTACTGCCTCTTGAAGAGGAATGTAATGTTACTGATCTAAGGTGTAAGTTTTGAGTGGCTAAAATGTTACATTTTTTTTCTGGCCAATAGCATATACAACATGGGTGGTTTGGAGGGAGAGGGACACTTAGTCCGGTTCAGGTGGAGTACATACCCAGACTCTCAACTGCACAGAGACAGACATTCACAGGTATAAATAAGTGGAATGAGTTCTGCTGTAACCTATTGCAGTGAAATATGTGTCCTGAGTAGTTTCCTAAATGAAATTAGATTGATAATTGTCACTTCTGCCTCACATACCAAAGCAGCATAAAGGGCAACCAGACAGATTTGAATGCCCTTAAGTCCAAGGGTTGGGGCTATTCTGAATGTCAAATATCTTTCCAGAGTGTCCCTATACCTACATATTGTATTTCGTCAAGTTAAGTAGACTTTTTGGTAAACCATAGGTCTACGTATATCAATATGTGTCTGGTTTTGGTCTTTTGCCATTCAAAGTGTAATGAATTTTAATATTAGAGAGTATATAAAGTTTATTGAAATGATTTCTGATTCCACAATGATTGTATGTGACATTTAAGATACTACCACTTGACCAATTTGGGTGTAGTACCAATAGAGATCCAATGTATGGAGAAAAGCTCCCTGGCCTAGGACTCCATTCTCCATTTTGCAGTTAGAATGAACTTTGGAAATACAGATGTAATCTGTGTGCTGTCCTCCCCAACATGACCAGAATACAGACCTTCAGTGGGTTTTCCTATTCCTTAAGGATGCAGGCCAGAGTTCCTGGTATGGTTTTTAAGAACTAAGATTTGATACCTCTTTACCTTTTCAGTTTCATATGTCATTTCTTTTTTTTTTTTAATTTATTTATTTACTTGACAGAAATCACAAGTAGGCAGAGAGGCAGGCAGAGAGAGATGGGGGAAGCAGGCTCCCTGCTGAACACAGAGCCCGTGTGGGGCCATCCCAGGACCCCGAGATCATGACCTGAGCAGAAGGCAGAGGCTTTAACCCACTGAGCCACCTAGGTGCCCCTCATATGTCATTTCTCTTTGCATTCTGTATTTGTAATTTCTCCAATGATCTATACCCTCAGGAAGCATTTTTTAAAATCCCACCCAAGTCTAAAGGAAATGTTTTAATTTATGGACTTCACTGCTCTCATAATATTTATCATACACAAAGTGCTTTTCTAACTATTATTTGTTTGTTTCTCACAAGAACACAATATATTATCCTATTAAAAATTTACAATTTAAGGGATTGTCACTTCTAGGGGTTAAGTAATATCCCAAAGACCACAGTTATTAAGTAAAAAAGACTGGTACTTAAGCATCAGCCTTCTGATCTCACTTCCCTAGTAGATAGTACACTGCATTAATGTGGTCCCCAAAATGCCCATGTTTAATATCTAAAGTTGTGTTACCCTTCTTTTAATCCTAGAATTTTGAGATTTTAATCAGTTCCAAATGATTCATCTGATTTTGTTTTCCATCACCCATTTAATTATACCAGGCTACCATAAAGAGATCCCCAGAACCTGTCCAAATTTATCAGCTATTTTGCACCTGAAGTTCAATGTCAATTCATTTAACATGTACTATTGCCTCTACATAGTAAATAAATTGACTAGTATGATCTATGCATATATTATATTATCTAATTTTTATGTAATTACTTAAAAAATTTTCAGCCTAGAAAATATGAAGAAACTATGTTTCTTAGTGTTGCTTTTAATCCACAACATGGTGATTAACAATTGACAGTTGAAGAACCGTAACAGAGATAGACTCTTAGCAACAATCGCCATTTAAATAACCAGATCAAAAGCCCACACTTTACTGTACTGGCCACAAGCCATTAAGGTGCCTCCAGAAGTCAACTTCAACACCAGAAATCTACAAATAGGCATAATGGATATTAGGAATGACTTTCCACCGGCAAAATGAATAGTTCGCATGAACAGAATGTGAAATCTTGCACAAATTATAAGGAATGACAATTTCTCAAGATTCCCATCTGGTTCTAGTTTCAGGGATTTTAAGGGGATTTTGCCTCTAGTCTCTGGCCTGATGGTTAGCCAAACTGGCCAATGGAATATAAACTTATCTGCCTTATAAGAGGCCTTTCCAATGGTTGCCTGGGTGGCTTAGTCAGTTAAGCATCTGCCTTCAGCTAAGGTCATGATCTCAGAGTCCTGGGATGGTATCCTCTCATAAGCGCCCCCACGAGACCTCCGGTGAGCAGCAGGAGGAGCATCTCCCTCTCCTTCTGCCTCTCCCCTCCATTTGTTCTCTCTCTCAAATCAATAAATGAAACCCAAATAAATAAATAAGAGGGCTTTCTTACATGGCACTCCCACCTAAAGGGATGGAATTTAAGACTCACTAGTGTTGGTATGCATGGCAGGATCCAGCGCAAGACATACCTTAATTGTTACCTATTTCTGGACTTTTATATTGCATAGAGGAAATCTATAACACTGGCACACTTCTAAATATTAAAAGCTGTGAATATTACCCCTTAAAAATCTGGTAAGTGTGAGTGACCAAATTTTCTTAGGCAAGTTTTCAACAGATCCCTCTAAATCTATTATTAAGCTTTATGAAAATCTTAGAAAGAATATTGTTGGTTCATAAGAAATAACAAAGCAAGTAATATAGAGTTACTTGCAGTTTTACCCATTTAAAGACTTGGGGAATAAAATTGGTCTTCATTTTTATTTTATATACTTCTGTATTATTTAAATTATACAATTACTATATACTGTATAATTCAACTTATACAATGATGATGGTGATAATAATGATGTATTTCCAAATTATAAGTAAACATATGTTACATCTTAATGAAAAAACTAAAGTAACAGAAAAAATTAATTTGATGCTAAGATGGATGTAGGGCTGCAACTTCTGCTACAACCCCTCATTTCAATTTTTAAGCTCATTAGAATGGCATCATTAATTTATTATTAAGTTACTCAAGCAAATGTTATTTACTTGAACTTATACATATATATCATTTTTATTTATGCTGATAATTTGTTGATACTGAAAACATAGTTCTTTTACACAACACTGAAAATCTCACATAGGGCTCTTATTATCTTCATGTTCCATAAAACTGAGTTATAATACTCTGTGTAGAAGCACTGCAATCAAATGCTAAGAATAATAATGGCTATTCCAAAAGACCAAATTTGTAAACACTGTGATTTGATAAATTTATCTTGCTTTGTGGATGAAAACTCAAAGTTAGAGGCTGTACTTTATAACCTTTGAAAAATATCCATTTCTTGGGCATAATGCTCTTTATATATACCTAAATTATTGAATAAGTGCATGATTCCCATCTCAGTTGGTGCCTATGTGTTTGAAACCTGGTTTAAAAAATCAGCTTCCTGGGGTGCCTGGGTGGCTCAGTGGGTTAAAGCCGCTGCCTTTGGCTCGGGTCATGATCTCAGGGTCCTGGGATCGAGCCCCTCCTCAGGCTCTCTGCTCTGTGGACAGCCTGCTTCCTCCTCTCTCTCTCTGCCTCTCTGCCTACTTGTGATCTCTGTCTATCAAATAAATAAATAAAATCTTTTAAAAAAATTGACCATGGGAAAGATCCTGGTGGAACATATTAAAAAAAATCAGCTTCCTGTATTATAGGATTTTTCAAGCATAATCATTCCTGCTAGTTTTGATATTTCCTATAAGAATTAAAAGTGATACATAAAGATATATAAGGTGTATCAGCAAAGATTTCTCAATTCCTAGGTTTGTGACAGTCTGGGATGGGGAGAACACAGAAAGCTAGACTATAAAATAACTCCAGAATCATTTAAAATATGGAACAAATGTTGCAGGTAAGGAAAAGATCCTATTCTCAGAGGGCAGCCCCCTGGGATCTACATAATTATGGGATAGAGTCTGACCTTAGAGTTCCTGTATCTTCCCCACCTCTAGGAAAGCAGAAAAGTAAGAGAGGATACATTTCTAGAATAGAATGAATATAAGGAACCAATGTTGATGTTATGCCCTTTTATAATTGGCAAAAGAAAGCTGCCATTTCTCCTATCAAAACACACCTCTTCTGCTTATCTGTTTCTTTATGACTTCTACTCTATGAATATGGAGTAGCTCTAAAAGTCTGGCTTCCTGAAAAACCAACTCTCTTACCTCCTGCTTTTAATCCTCTTCATGTAGACTTTCAGGCTTATCCCCTTTCTAAAAGAACGTAAAGTAAGAAAGGTGGCATTCCATTATCAGCTTTCTTCCATTTGAAATACAGGAACTGTTTCTCCTCTAGACTCCAAATGAACACAAAAATAATAGCTCTAAATATCCTTCACCCTCAGATAACACTGTGGGTGTTACCTGTGGATGGTTATTTTTTTTTTAAGGATTTTATTTATTTCTTTGAGAGAGAGACAGTGAGAGAGAGCATGAAAGGGGAGAAGGTCAGAGGGAGAAGCAGCCTCCTCTTGGAGCTGGGAGTCTGATGTGGGACTCCATCCCAGGGCTCCAGGATCATGACCTGAGCTGAAGGCAGTCACCCAACCATCTGAGCCACCCAGGCGCCCGACGGTTGTTTAAAGAAATGCCTTCAGTTATTGAAATACACACTCTCTTATCCAAGAGTGTTTGGGGACTAATGCTTTCCAATTTAACTATAGATTTTATACTGACATGTCAGTTAAGTGAAAATGTATGTTTATAAATCATGGTTTTTCAGGCTCATTGTTTTATATTTGGCTAGATTTATTGTCTAAGTAACATGTACAGTCATAGGCCACTGTAAAAATTATTTGCCTAGGGGCACCTGGGTGGCTCAGTGGGTTAAGCCTCTGCCTTCAGCTCAGGTCACGGTCTCAGGGTCCTGGGATTGAGTCCTGCATCGGCTCTCTGCTCATCAGAGAGCCTGCTCCCCCCTCCCCCGCCTGCCTTTCTGCCTACTTGTGATCTCTGTCTGTCAAATAAGTAAATAAATAAAATCTTTTAAAAATTATTTGCCTAATGAACTGAATATTTAAAGTTCTACCAGTTCTGCCCCACACTCAGAATGAATCAGTGTGACCCTCAGCAGCTTGTGGACACATGCTATAGGGGCATCAATAATGGCTTCTAGGTTATAACCTTCTGTATACTCCACTGTTAGTCTGCACAGCATGTATTGGGAGATCCACCAAAGAAAAGGGGAGAGAGATTCCCAGCTGAATTTGCTCATGGATGGAGCACTTAAGATGGTTGATTTGAGGGAACTAGGAAAGTCTTCCTTAGATCCCAAAAATCTTTCTGAGTGCCTGATTCATGGCCTGAAATCCTACCATAAAATATTCATTTTTTTTCAGGTTAGTCTTTCTTCCCTAATGGGAAGGTAACTGTCCTTTCCAGTCAGTAACAACTATAGAATCATTCCCAGGTGCAGTTGAGACCCAGGCTCTGAAATTCATACCCTTTCACACTACTTATTTATCTCTCAGTGACAAAAACTCATAGTTGGTGAACTTTTCTACTTTCCTATGCAAACTCTATTCCATTATCTGACTTTCCCAAATGAACTTTGGTGGGGAAAAAAAAGAAAAAAAAAAACACCTTGATTTTGAGATGCCCTATATGCTAAAGTCATCATCTCATCCACAGATGTTAAGTTAGTGCCTAAAAGCCAGGGTCCTTTCATCACAGCCTGGCTCTGCTCCTTACTACCTGTATGACATATTCTTAGTCCATTTGTTTCTCTCTTTGTCTTTTTTCATTTATAAGGTAGGTATAATGGCACCTACCTTCAGAGTAGTGATGAACATTGACTGGCATACTGCATGTACATGGTTTAAAAACTACTCAGCATAGAAGAGGCATTCCATACATGTTAAATAGCTATTTATATTCCACTTTCTCTATTTCTTTCACCAATTTCCATTAAATACTGTCATTATTTAAGAAGTCGAAACTTACAACTCCAAATTTTTGTTTGAATTCTTTATCTTTCCATTACAATATGCCATGCTTTCTCATTACTTGTCAAGGTTTGTAGCTTAGAAGCACTTTCAGAATTAAAAAAACAAAACAAAACAAATTAAAAAACCTCCTGCTCCTCCACAAAAATGAGAACAATGAATTTTGAAATTAATCCTTCCAGAACCCTAGAAATAAGTGAAAGGCCTTCAGAAATCTAATGGGCATTTATTTAAGAAAAATGGGTGAATCTCAGTAAAAGCAATGGGCTTTTGGCATTTTCCAGAAAAATCATCAAATAAACATCAGCAGCAGCAGCAACAAATAGCAAACAACAAACCCTGAAGGAAGAGGTCTGATTTCTAGAGTTGCAACATTATTTTATTTGAAGTGTCCAATTTTCGACAAAAACATTATGAGAAATGCAAAGAGATAGTGAAGTATGGCCAATAGGAAGGAACTGTCACAGAAGGAGTCAGATGTTGGAATTACTAGATAAAGACTCTGAACCAGAATTATAAATATCTTCAAAGAACTAAAAGAAGTCATATCTGAAGAATTGAAGTGTGACAACATGTCTCACCAAATAAGAAATATCAGTAAAATATAAAATTATTTTTTAAAAATGGAAATTCTGGAGTTCAGCACAATATTTGAAATGAGTAATCTACCAGAATGGCTTAATAGCAGGTTCAAGCTGACCAAAGAAATAATCAGGGAACTTGGAAAATAGATCAACTGAGATAGTCTAATCTAAGGAATGGGGGGGAAAAAAAAGAAGAATGAAGAAAAATGAGCAGAGCTGCAGAAACCTGTGGAACACCATCAAGATTAGCAACATATGCAAAATGGAGTCCCAGAGGGGAGGAGAGGAACAGGTAGAGGAAATATTTTATAGAAATATTGGATGGAAACTTTCCAAATATGAAGGAAAAACACTAATCCACATATTTAAGAAGGTCAACAAATTTCAGGTAGGATAAACTCAAAAAGATCTACACCTAGACACATTATATTTAAACTGTTAAGCATCAAAGCCAAAAAGGAATTTGGGAGGTGCCAAAAGAAAAATTACTTTTTTTTTAAAGATTTTATTTATTTACTTGATAGACAGAGATCACAAGTAGGCAGAGAGGCAGAGAGAGAGAGAGAGAGGAGGAAGCAGGCTGTCCACAAAGCGGAGAGCCCGCGGGGCTCAACCCCACGACCCCGGGATCATGACCCGAGCTGAAGGCAGCAGCCTTAACCCACTGAGCCACCCAGGTGCCCCAAGAAAAATTACTTACATACACACAGGACTCTCAATAGGATTAACAGTGACATCACGGACAAACATGGAGGACTAAAGGCAGTGGGGCAATATATTCAAAGTGCTGAACAAATCTTATCCATTATAAAGAAATAGTGCTTTCTAGACATGTAAACGCCTTTCCTCTTCATTTGTAGGTCTTCATTGTACCTACTTGTTCTTCGTGTCTCAATTTTTTACTGTTTCTAATTATGGTATGTGTGCTACTGCCAAGTTGTTTTCCAAAGGTCTACTGGTGTTATCACCACTCTGAAAACATGCTTACTATAAAATACAAGAACACTATAGAAGCATAAAAAGTAAAATTTAAATTTCCTTTTACCCTCAACCTTTATTTCTGACCCTTAATAGCCACTCTCAGTCGGCATATGCTTTCCAGATCTGTGCTTAGGCTTATGTTTAATTATAAAGATTATGCTTGAGCAGTGCACTGTAAATGTTAACATGACAGGCTCTGGGGCCTGATGACTTTGGCTCAAATACTAGCTCTTACTTCTTAGTGTCTAGACATAGGCAAATTTCTTTATCACACTGTAACTCAGTTTCTCTTATTTATTTAGTTAGCTGAGAAAGAGAGAGACAGAGAGCGTGCATGGGAAGGGGGGCAGTGGCAGATGGTGATGGAGAAAGAATCTCAAGCAGACTCTATGCTGAGAGCAGACCCTGAGGCAGGGATTGATCTTATAACCTGGATATCATGACCTGTGCTGAAATAAAGAATTGGATTCTTAACCAAATGAGTCACTTAAACACCCCCATTTTATTTCACAACATTTAGGGATTATTTTATCTCAACACACATAAATCTACTTTCTTATTTCTAAAGTCTATAATATTCTTTTGTTTAAGATTTTTTTTATTTATTTGACAGAGATAACTAGTAGGCAGAGAGGCAGGCAGAGAGAGAGGAGGAAGCAGGCTCCCAGCTGAGCAGAGAGCCCCATGCAGGGCTCAATCCCAGGACCCTGAGATCATGACCTGAGCCAAAGGCAGAGGCTTAACCCTCTGAGCCACCCAGGTGCCCCTATATAATATTCTTTAATGTACCTGTATATACTTTATCTATTCTGTCTTTGAAAGACAGGTTACTTCCAGGATTTCTTTTGTATTATTAGCAGTTCAATAGTAAGCCATCTTTATAAATGGAATGCATATCTATAGAATAGATTTTTAGAAGGATAATTTCTGGGTGAAATGTATATAATTTAAAAAAATATTTTATCTAGTGACAAATTGCCTTCCAAAATGGTTAGTCCAATTTTCACTCACCATAATAATGTAACAACATCTAAGAAGTTTTATGACCACAATTTTTAGACAGACACTAAACTTTTAAAGATATTAAGTAACTTTTCTGGATAGTTATCAAGTAACATAATCAGATTAAACACAAGGTATGTTCTTATTTTAAAATCTTGGCCTTTACTTTTTTTATTTTTTATTTTTTATTTTTTTTATTTAAGCTTTTTTTATTTAAACATATAATGTAACCCCACCACCCTCTCCCAACCCCTCTTCTCCCCCACCCCCCTCAGTTTATGACATTAAGAGCCTCTTTTGGTTTGTCTCCCTCCCGATCCCGTCTTGTTTCATTTTTTCTTTTGCTACCACCTTAACCCGCACCCCTGTTGCATCTCCACTTCCTCATATCAGGGAGATCATGTGATACTTGTCTTTCTCCAGTTGACTTATTTCGCTAAGCATAATACGCTCTAGTTCCATCCATGTCGTCGCAAATGGTAAGATTTCATTTCTTTTGATGGCTGCATAATATTCCATTGTATATATATACCACCTCTTCTTTATCCATTCATCTGTTGCTGGACATCTAGGTTCTTTCTATAACTTGGCTATTGTGGACATTGCTGCTATAAACATTCAGGTACACGTGCCCCTTTGGATCACTACGTTTGTATCTTTAGGATAGATACCCAGTAGTGCAATTTCTGGGTCATAAGGTAGCTCTATTTTCAATTTTTATTTAAAGATTTTATTTATTTACCTGAGAGACAGAGATCAGAAGGAAGCAGAGAAGCAGGCAGAGAGAGAGGGGGAAGCAGGCTCCCTGAGGAGGAGAGAGCCTGATGTGGGGCTCGATCCCAGGACCCTGGGATCATGACCTGAGCAGAAGGCAGAGGCTTTAACACACTGAGCCACCCAGGTGCCCCTATTTTCAATTTTTTGAGGAACCTCCATGCTGTTTTCCAGAGTGCTTGCACCACCTTACATTCCCACCAACAGTGTAGGAGGGTTCCCCTTTCTCCACATCCTCGACAGCATCTGTCATTTCCTGACTTGTTCATTTTAGCCATTCTGACTGGTGTGAGGTGGTATCTCATTGAGGTTTTGATTTGTATTTCCCTGATGCTGAGTGATGTGGAGCACTTTTTCATGTGTCTCTTGGCCATCTGGATGTCTTCTTGCAGAAATGTCTGTTCATGTCCTCTGCCCATTTCTTGATTGGATTATTTGTTCTTTAGGTATTGAGTTTGCTAAGCTCTTTATAGATTTTGGATACTAGCCCTTTATCTGATATGTTGTTTGCAAATATCTTCTCCATTCTGTCAGTTGTCTTTTGGTTTTGTTGACAATTTCCTTTGCTGTACAAAAGCTTTTGATCTTGATGAAGTCCCAATAGTTCATTTTTTCCCTTGCTTCCCTTGCCTTTGGCATTGTTCCTAGGAAGAAGTTGCTGCGGCTGAGGTCGAAGAGGTTGCTGCCTGTGTTCTCCTCAAGGATTTTGATGGATTCCTTTCTCACGTTGAGATCCTTCATCCATTTTGAGTCTATTTTCGTGTGTGGTGTAAGGAAATG
>ML102121.1:16560-34966 GCA_003697995.1 Taxidea taxus jeffersonii | reverse complement strand
TGGCCCCTTGTTTTTCTTATTGTGACCTTGGACCAGTGCTCTTCTTGGCTATTTGCTCTTACGTTTCATAGATAGTATATATGCTGGCTTAACATAAAGCATTTCATTTCCTTTGTGTACACAGTCACTGATAAGATTAGGCTTCACCCATTACTGTAGGTGTTAGTATTTTGATGTATGACATCGAATTTTATTATTCTTAGTTTGCAAAAGTTAATGCAGTGCATCAGGTGCAAGTGTGAATTTAGTTCGGGCACATTTTGTTTTGTAAGCATATTGTGCCTTGTGTAGAGACATCAGAGTAATTTTATAGCATGAAGATAATCTACTCCCATAAGAATAATGCTAATAAATATATTTTTTTCCTTTTTCTTTTCAAGTCATTACTAAGAAGTCCAGAAGTGGTTCAGTTTTTACAGAAACAGCAACAACTATTAAATCAGCAAGTTTTGGAGCAAAGACAGCAGCAGTTTCCAGGAACATCAGTGTGAAGGAATTTATCAAGAAGATCCACATGTTTTTTTATTTTGTTGTAGAAGATGGACATATTTTTATACTAAAGATAAATGGGATTAGATATGCCAGTAAAACATAAACAGTCATTTTCCTGTAAATATATGTGTGCATTTTGGGATAAATAAGTATTGCCCTTTGTGCATCTAATCCTTTCAGATTACCATGAATTTGAAGAAAAAGCTTATCTTTCCAAAATAACATTAAATTACGATTTTTTTTTTTTAAATAAAGTATTCCTCTTCAGTCATTGTTACTGAAGGTAATGAAGCAGTTACTTTCTGTGGAAGTCACAAAGTTAATAGATACTAATTTTTGATCATTTAATTCAGTGGTCTTATCAAGGGGCAGTCAGAAATGGATGGATATATTTTTGATTGTCACAATGATCTTAAAAACTCCTGGTGTTTAGTGAATGGGTCAGGAATCCTAAATGTTCTACAGTGTCTGGAATGGCCTTTCACAACTAATAATTATCTCACCCACAATGTCAGTAATCTTCTTCTTAAGAAACACGGATAGTTGTGATACTACTTGTGATGATAAAATGTAGTTGGAGCACCTAAAATTGGGTTCTTGAAATAACTTTTTCTTTACATTTAAGACTGGAGCTGTCAAAGAGGTAAGCATATTTTAAATGTATAAGGAAAATGATCATTGTTAATTATCTATGAAATTAGGATGTGCATTTCTTTTCAGAGATGTGCTGGTAAAACCTAGGAGGGGGTTAATTAAGTACACTGGAATGACAGCATCTCCTAAAGTTGGCTTCTCATTTCATGTTACCTATTAGTGTTCTCTCTTTTATTTTTTTTTTAAGATTTTTTTTTAATTTATTTATTTGTCAGATAGAGAGCACAGGAGCGAGCACAGGCAGACAGAGTGGCAGGCAGAGGCAGAGAGAGAAGCAGGCTCACTGCCAAGCAAGGAGCCCGATGTGGGACTCGATCCCAGGACACTGGGATCATGACCTGAGCCAAAGGCAGCCGCTTAACCAACTGAGCCACCCAGGCGTCCCAGTGTTCTCTCTTTTAAAGCAGACTTGTGTGTTGAATTTGTTAATAGCGTAGGTGTATCTCATTCCACCAATGTCAGAGCAAAACAGTTTTTTAATATTCATTTCCTTTTCAAAAAGAGATTCTGAAAGTAAGAATAACACTTCAGCATTTTGTCAATGTTTTTCAAAATTGAGCTAATTTAATATCGTGTTATTCCTAAAGTAATGTTCAAAGAATGATGATGGGTAATCTGGGTAGATACTTTTTTTCTTGTATTGTCTCCTAGGAAAAATTAAAAGGCAAACCTACCAATAAGAATAACAAATCAAATGTCAAGAGAGTATTTCCAATGTTAGATAATAAATTTATGTCTCTTAAGCATAACTGTGTAAAAATGTGTTCATATCTTGGGTTTTAAGCCCTGAAATGTATATCAAGTTAACCTTAGTCACGGCTGTTCTAAGAAGTACTTATGGAGAGAATCTTTTTATATTTTATGTGTGTTTTGTACCTGTATATCTGTGCAAAAACACAGATTTTACCAAAATTATTCATTAAAGTCCAGTTGTAGACCTTTCAGTTGTCTGATTCACTTATTCTGTTCTTTAGTTTTTTCATTCTGGATGCAGAGGAATTCATTTATACTTGTTATTAACTATTAGTTCTCTTACTCATGGTGTTGGGGCCTTTACTGAATCCCTACAGTGTAAGTTAACATTTATAGTGGAAAAAAAAAAAAATCAGGAGCGCCTGTGTGACTCAGTTGGTTAAGCATCTGCCTTTGGCTCAGGTTGTGATCTCAGGGTCCTGGAATAGAGTCCCACATGGTGCTTCCTGCTCAGAGGGGAGTCTCTTTCTCCCTGCGCCCCTTCCCCTGCTTGTGCTTGCTTGCTCTATCAAATAAATAAACAAAACTTAAAAAAAAAAAAGAAAAGAAATCAGCTTATCTTTCAAGTGGAATAAGAGGGATAGGAAAGGAGGGGAAAGTAATAGGCCAGAATGCTGAATTAAAGTAAGAGGGATTGAATTTATGTATAAATAAACATCTATCTCAGTATATGCTTACAGACGGCTCATTAATGAAACAGTACGGTTTTTGCTTATTTTGGGTAGATTTACTACAGTGCGTCCCCACTTGTTTATCCCTTCATGTACTCCGGACTTGTGCAATATGACTGACGCTTCTCCCACGCAGAAGTTGACTTTATTTCTCCATCCCTTAAATCTGAAGGACTGGCCTTGTGACTTGTCTTAGCCAATGGAATGCAGAATAAATAGTATATGCCAGCTTTGAGTAGATTTCCCAAGACTTTGAACCCTTCTACTTGTTCTTTTAGATCCCTTCTCAGCTGCCGTGGTGAACAGCCGGACGTGTGAGTGAGGCTGTGCTCCACTAGCTCGCCCTCAGCCACCCTGCCAGCTGACTGCAGATGCATTTGACCCCAGGCCAAATCAACCAGACCTAGCCCAGATTTGCAGAACCACCCAGCTGATCTGTAGACTTGTGAGCAATAATAGCTGTTTATGATTGTAAGCCACAGTGTTTTGGGGTCCTTTGTAACACAGCATTCTGGAGAGCAGGTAACTGATACACCTAGCTATATAGATATTGCTGCCTAACAAATGACCCCCAAATTTAGTGGTTTATTAATTTATTATTATCTCTCATAGTTCTGGATATGATTACTATAGTTTTAAATAGCTGTACAAATGCTTTCAAGCTAGGTGCTTTCTATTACAGTTTATAGGAAGAAATGTTTTTACTAATAAATCTTCATTTCCATATATTTAACACTAACTTATAGTGTAGTTTCCCCCTGGAGTTTCCTGCCATCCATTCTGAGGCCCAAATGTAAACTTCCCTCCCAGAGGTGTATGAAGAAAGTAGATTATAATCTAAAGACAGCATGAGAGAATGATACCAATTTTCTAGCATTTTATAATTTTTGAAAACAATTCCGACTACTTACTCTTCTGACAATCCCATGGTGTATGCAGAACAGTTACTGTGTAAATGCAGAAGCAAGCTTGCAGAGGTTGTCACTTGCTCAAGATTGCACAACCAGCTGGATTCAAATCCAGGACTTTAAAGTTACTCACGGCATACTGTTGTACGTCATGTGAGCCGTATGTAATCATGGTGAGGCCTGTGCAGTTTGAGCATGAACTTCACATTTGACAGTGAAGTACTATCATAAATAAATAAAGTCTTTGTACGCTAACCCTTGAGTTTTGGAATATGTTAAAGGACAAATATTACTTACACCCTAATTATATTACTTTAGAAAGTACTTTCATGTGCTAATTCATTTGAAACCCCCAAATATGGCAGGTATTGTCCCTGTTTTTGGATGAGGAAAGAAACTCAGAGAAGACTTGTAAAACAGGTCTAACTGTTGGATGCAGAGCCAAGACTTGAATAAAATCTTGTCTCCAGAAATGATGCTTTGCCCACAGTAGAGTGTTGTTGCTAAATTAGGAGCAACACTTCCAAGTGCCTAGGTTCAAACACGGTAGGCACTTAAATATATGCTAAATTTTTTCAAGTTTCTGTATGCACACACATATAATTTTATATAAATACATCAGTGTAATCCTAATGTGTATACTGAGGATTTCTGGTTTAGGTTCTCCTTTTTGTTTCATTTTTTGGTTCCCACTGTCAGTCTTCCATGCACTGCTCACCTTCTAGATAACCCATGTCAACAACCTAGCATGTATTCTTCCTTATTTTTTCTGTTTTGTAAATCTTAAACACACATACGTACACATATAGCAACTTTCAGTTACATAAAAATGTGGGCATATTATACACATCAGCATATTACTTTTTTATGCTCCAGTACTTAGAAGTCCCCCCCAAATCACTTCTGTGGCTCTGATTCATTCCGTTGGATGGCTGCAGAGCATCTCATGATAGGAATGTGTCATCACATTCAATCATTCCACTGTTGATGCCATTCACTGGGTGTCCAGTTTTCTGCCACTATGAATAATGTCGCCTCCCTGTAGTGTCTCCTTATGTACTGGTATGTACTGGTGTTTCAATGACCTTGGAATAGATTTTCATAATCTATTATGAAATGAAAAAGGACTCTGTCCTTTTTTTTTTCATATTTCCCCACATCTAAAATTTGCCTATCTACTTCTTTTGTGGTATTTTTGCCATACAAGGTTCTAGTTTTTGTAGATTTCAACATATATGACATTTCTTTTGTGGCTTTCGGGTTTCCAGTGTTGGTTTAATAAATCCAATTTGGGATCTTTCAAATGATTGCTGATTTTTAATGTCCTGTTTCTTTGTCTAGAATTAGAAACATAATTAGTGCAGGTATTGCCAAATGGTCCTAATTTCTTTTGTGTAACTAACTGACATGGAAAATTTAGTATTCTTTTTTTATCATTGTGACTCCTTCAGCTTCTCATTTTCTTTAGCTATGAAAATAAATATTATAATCATGACAACAGGTACTGTTGAATGGCAAATAACATTTACTGTCCAGACAACAATATATTTTTTAAAAAGGTAACAATTTATTTTAAAATGGGCTGAACTGCCCCACTATAGAAAAAGGTCTGATTAAAACACCTTTGAGCTTAAAGTTAACAAATTTCTTTTAAAACTATTTCAGTGAAGGGGTGCCTGGGTAGCTCAGTGGGTTAAAGCTTCTGCCTTCAGCTCAGGTCATGATCCCAGGGTCCTGGGGATCAAGCTCTGTGTCAGGCTCTCTGCTCAGCAGGGAGCCTGTTTCCCTTCTTCTCTCTGCCTGCCTCTCTGCCTACTTGTGATCTCTGTCTGTCAAATAAATAAATAAAAATCTTTAAAAAAAAAAAAAAACTATTTCAGTGAAGATATTTGAACTGTTTGAAACTTTTTTTTAAGATTTTATTTGTTTATTAGAGAGAGAGAGAGAGCGAGCTCAGACAGACAGAGTGGTAGACAGAGGCAGAGGGAGAAGCAGCCTCCCTGCCGAGCAAGGAGCCCGATGTGGGACTCGATCCCAGGACGCTGGGATCATGACCTGAGCCGAAGGCAGCTGCTTAACCAACTGAGCCACCCAGGCGTCCCGATTTGAACTGTTTAATAATTAGATAAGTTGATCTCATCTCCTACTCAGGACATGGACTACTTTCCTCTATCAGCCCAACATTTATTACTTGCCCTCCAAATAATCATTTGTAACATTCAAAAGCATTAGAGATGAATGGTTTTTGTTATTGTATACTGCAGCAAAAGAAACAAATCTTCCATCTTCATAGCTTTGCCCTAGTGATACAGAAATACATGCAGCCTTTCTTAAGATGTGAAAAACAGGGGCATCTGGGTAAGTGGGTTAAAGCCTCTGCCTTCGGCCAGGTCATGATCTGAGGGTCCTGGGATGGAGCCCCGCATCGGGCTCTCTGCTCAGCAGGGAGCCTGCTTCCTCCTCTCTCTCTGTCTGCCTCTCTGCCTACTTGTGATCTCTCTCTCTCTGTCAAATAAATAAATAAAATCTTAAAAATAAAAAAGATGTGAAAAACAACCAGAAGTTATGACTAGTGAGATTTTGTTTTCCTCTCTTATAACTGCACCTTGTATCATTTACTGTCCTCAAATTACAGTCAGCACTAATAAGATTTTATACCAGTTGCCTTTGAAGATCTAATAACAAACAGGATATATTAATAGTATTATATTAATATTAAGCATTTGCACAAAAATGTATTACCACTTATTATAATTATATAAAGATACACATACATACCTGAATTTCCTCATCATGTTGAATAGATTCATCTACGGGGGAATTGTAACTGGGACAGCATTATTTCCTACAGAAAGTGAAGGAATCTGAGTCTTAGAGAACTATCAGTATTTTTCTGAGATCATCAAAAGTTGTCTGCTACTATGAAAACTCAGGTTTGCTTTTAGCAGGGTAGTACTCAGAGATCCTTTTCTCTAGGCTCCTATTTACAAAGCTGGTCTTTTCTTTCTAGAAGAGATTTCTGGGGGAGGGGAGTGCTGGGTGGCTCAGTCGCTTAAGCAACCTACTCTTGGTTTCCACTCAGGCCATGATCTCAGGGTTGTGAGGTGGAGCCAGGTGTCCAGCTCTGTACTCAGCATAGAGTTGGCTTGACTCTTCCCTCTCCTTCACCCTCCACTCCTCCCCCTGCTTGCACTCACATTCTCTAAATAATTTTTTTTTAATAAAATAGACTTCGTGGCATGAACACCTTGCCTTTTGTGTTAGTGAGTGGACCATTGTGTCCAGGAATGTGCCTGAGAAAAACCAAGCACTCCTCTCATATCCAAGTACTCTTTTCTCTTCTTTACACTGAAACAATATGTTACCAGGTTTCCCGTGTCTCTTCTATTTATCATTCATGCCAGTGAGCAGCAACAGTCGAAACTGTCCTTTACGCACTAGTCCCAGACGTTTGCTGCCTATAAATAGGGCATAAAGTCCATCCGGTATCTCATTTCTTGAACATTTCTGGCTTTGTCTGTAGTTGGAAAATGATTATAGCCCCTGGCCAGGATGGGCATTGCCTATTCTAAACCAGTACGAGAACTTAAAACTGGGGCAAGTGTATGGACATTGGGGAAGGTATGTGCTATGGTGAGTGCTGTGAAGTGTGTAAACCTGGCAATTCACAGACCTGTACCCCTGGGGCTAATAATACATTATATGTTTATAAAAAAAATTTTTAAAATTAAAAAAACTGGGGCATGTGGAGCAACTCTCACATGCTCACTTTGGAGAGGAAGGCTGGGTGCTTTCTGACCAACAAGCACTTGGGCCTGAACTCCACTAGATGCAAGGTGAAGGTTAGATGCTGGGATCACCGCTGACTGTGCCAATATGGCAGCACGGAACCAGCAGTGTCCTCAGAAACCAGTGCTGCTTTTCTGTCTACACTGTACCCTCGCTGTGAAATGGAATAGCTCACCTCTGCTATTAATAATTGGAAGCAGGAACCGGTCTATTTCTAGCAACCAAAATAGCAAGCCTTCCCACGTAGTCTAGGAGAGAGACACAAGTATTTTGAACAGAGATCTCCTATGTAGCTAATGAACTGGCAAATCACCTCGAGCCTGAATACTGATGAGAACCACAGTAGCAACCACACGGGAATACATGGGAGGTGCTGTCAGACAGGCATGCCTGAACTTGGTGAGAAGCAGCCACTCTCGCCTTCTTTTGAATCAAAGACAAGGTCTCATCAATATTCCCAACATAAGCACAACTGTGAGGACCACCATTTCAATTATCTAACACACCACCTCAAAGCACGATGGCTTAATATAACTACCTTTCTGTTGTCGTTGTTCACATGCTGTGGGTTGGCTGAGCTCAGCTGAGGGGTTCTGGTGATCGGGCTTGGGGTGTCTCATGAGGCTGCATTCAGAGGGGAGCACGGCTGTAACTGGCACACACAGGGTGGCCTCCCCGTCATCCGAGCAAGACTTGGCAAAGTAGGACACCCTGCCCCAGGCCAAAACTGACCCACAGCCTGTTTCCGTTTTGCCACAGGCTAAGAATAGTTTTTACATTTTTAAATGGTTGATGAAAATCAAAAGGAACGTGTTTTTGGACATGGGAAAAATACTGAAATTCACATTTCACATTCACAGGAGCCTGGCCACACTCACCGTGTGCATACTGTTTACAGCTGCTTTCGCAGGCAAGAGTGGAGCTGAGCTGTTGCAACTCCTGGTTGTCCCATCAGAATTCCTTATGCTTCTTTCTAATCTTTACTGAAATTCACATTTTGAAAATAAGTGCTTGGACTAAAAACAATGATAACTGTTTAACTGTCAAAGCTACCTTTGTTTGCTACTGCAGCCAGCTGAGTAACTATTTCCAAAGCAAATCATACGCATTCTTCTCTTACCCCACCAGTAGAACAAGGTCACTGGACATATAATTGGAGGCTTTCAATTATTTTATTTTAAAGAGAAATGAGGGGAGCCTTGGTGGCTCAGTCAGTTAAGCATCTGCCTTCGGCTTAGGTCATGATCCCAGGGTTCTGGGATGGAGCCCAATGATGCTGGGCTCCCTGCTCAGCAGGAAGTCCGCTTCTTCTTCTACCCCCTCCCCCCTGCTCATGCTCTCTCTCTCTAGCCTGTGCTCTGTCTCCCAAATAAATAAAATATTTTTTAAACAGAGGAGAAATGAAATAATTGCTGATTTTTAAAAAGAGGAACTGGAAACAAGTATTATTTCTGCTTTTACAATGAATCCCAAATGCCTTTCTAAACAATAGCTGGAAAATGATGAACATGAACAGATACCATCCTTGCCCTTCAAGAGCAGACAGTTGGACAAGTAAACATTGTGGTGCAGGAATTAATAACTGACCACTGATGAGCACAAATATGATAGCAGCATAGAGAGCAGGCATCCAACCTGGCTTAGGAAGGTGTTGGGTAACTTGCTTAGGGAAACGATGGGGAGGAAGACAAGTTGGATTGGCCCAGAAGCCTTACCAGGTACCCACCCAGGGCCTGATGGAGATCTCACTGTTTGTTCCCCCAGCAACCTGCCACAACCAACAGTGCACTGACCTTTGCTGGCATACTCGTTCATCTTCCTCCACAAACTTGTAAATTCCTTTAAAGGCAGAAACTGTGTTATCTGTCGTTGCATCTAGAGTGGCTGACGTATAAGAACCATCTGATAAAAGAATATGCACAGGATTCTAGGATGAAAATATCCCTTCTCAAAGATAGGCCAATGTTTAAAGACTGTCTTGTATGTCTATGCCATGATATATTAAAAACAATCTGTATAGTTAGTGTTTGAAATGCCAATACCAAATATTAGAGGCAAGAACAGGGTCAGGAACCATGAAGGTGCAAAAACAAACAAGATGTAATCATGGTTCTCCATAAACTCACAGCTGAAATGGGAGGTTTCATAATCCCTGCCTACATCTGAACCACAATAGCCTTTCATTCATTTACAGTTTTGAAGTCCACAAATACCTCTTTGAATAAAGGGTGCATTTTTTAAAAAGATAAGAAAGGAAAACTTTGATCAAGTTTAATGAGAAGGCTAAGCTTTCTTGAAATATTTACATATTTCTTCCCTTCCATTTTAAGACTAGAAGAAAATTGGAATTGAGAATTTCCTACTGGATTTTATTTTACTTTTCCTCACTAGTCATCTTTAGCACCTTTCCTGATACATAATATATATGTACAATGAACAGATGTTTATAATAATAGAATTGTTCTATCCTGTATATCACAATATCACTTAATATTTACCACTATTCAGAAAAAAAGCTTCTATGCATATCCTCTCTAAAATTACCAGAAATATCTCCAAGATTCTATACTTAATGCTGGGGATACCAAGATTTTCATTCAAAATCATTACTTAATTTCTCTATAGCATATTGGATTTTAAAAGCATCTCATTTTCAAAATAAGATGGTTTAAGATCACCTAAAATCCATATGCAGTGACCTTTCTATGATGTTTGCAGGAAAAATGAGCCAGAACCATACAGGTACAGTATTGTTTATTATAAACAATCACATAACAGTATAAGTGTGCATTTGAAGGATAATGGAAGCCTAGATATGATCAACAAAAGCATTACTTAAATAGAAATAGTTTCTTGTTGGTTTGTGTTGCATTAATTTTAATTTGAACATATGTCAGATCCTCTATTCTTGTCATACGGTTCAACTGCTAAAATCCTAACAGGAGAAGACAAATTTGGAATGCACGTTATAGTTTCCTTTGGTTGTTGAATACATATATCCAAATACTCAGGACACATTCAAAATTAAACAAGTGCTTAAAGTCTAGCAGGTGATGTTTATAAAATGTTTTTGTTGTTGCATTTAATCCCTTAGAAGAAAATGAAAAAGATTCTAAGTGCTAGTGCTATTTTGTTCAACTTTTCCTGATTTATACTGAATGTAAAAAAAATAAAAAAGGTAACTGTTGAAAAGTGACATCTTTACAGTTCCAAAGCACTGGCAGATAGTAAAATATCATCTAACTAAAACAAACTTCTCATATCTCAATTTTTAAACAGGAAAAAAATAGAAAACAGGCTTGAACAACACAATAAATGTTCTGGGTCTCCAGAGCAGGCCAAAACATTGTTCTCTACTGCACGACCCTTGTCCATGGCAACCTTAAAAATGTGTGGTGTTGTTGGTGCCTTTAAATGGCTTAGCATGTCCACTTCGCTAGTTATCCTCTAAAAGAATGCTATTACATTTGTTGGGGGACTGTCCATCTCAAGGAATGAATGCTACATGAGCAAACATTGAAGTCTGAAAGAAAATGCTACATTACAACTTTGGACAATTCCTGACAGCAAAAATGTTCCAAGGCTGATGAGAACATAACTAGTTACAATGACTGAAGGGTTAACTTTTCTGAATTTCACTCCTATCCTAATAAGGACTTTTGGAGAGACTGGACTGGGTGATGATGCAAATGTACCACTTTAATCATTTGTTTTTCAAGGGATTAAGACAGGCTCCCTGGAATATTTTGTCCTGGCTTTTACCAAACCTGAATGGCCAGCCGGGTTACTTAATTTTCTTAATGTAATTTATAAGCAACCAGTTATGATTAATTCTGCGAAGGTATAAGGTTATCGCTACCAGAGGATGAGTTTGAGCATTTGTGAAGAGATCAAGAAAGCTATGTTAGGTCTCTGGAGAAAAACTATGTGTCCTTATGCTCTCACAGAGCTGTACTCATGTGAGGAAGACCCACCATATTAATGCCTTTTCCAAGAAAAGAGAAAAAGGGAAAAACCTGGAAAACAGGGAAGCCAGTGGAGAAAACAAACAACTTTGGGGCATGGAAGAAAAGTAGCATTTCTCCAAGGAAGACTTCATCTCTTACCTGATTGCTCAGAAGAGAAGGGAACTAAGTTTCAAAACAGAAATAATTAAGAAATGAGTTATATCTTTCTGAGCAAAGGAAAGATCATAGGTTTTGTTGTGTTTTTTTTTTTTTTAAGATTTTATTTATTTATTTGTCAGACAGAGAGAGAGCACAGGAGCGAGCACAGGCAGACAGAGAGGCAGGCAGAGGCAGAGGGAGAAGCAGGCTCACTGCTGAGCAAGGAGCCCGATGTGGGACTTGATCCCAGGACGCTGGGATCATGACCTGAGCCGAAGGCAGCTACTTAACCAACTGAGCCACCCAGGTGTCCCGGTTTTGTTGTGTTTTAAAAGTTCTGAAACATGAAGATGTCTACACAGGTTTACTAACAGACTCTCAGCTCGAGAGCCTGGGGCTGCTTCGGGTTTACATATGATTCCACAGTTACCCAACACTGTACCCGGCCTGTACAGGGGCACAATACATAGTTGTTGAACCAAGGAACTACAGGGGTGTTCTAAACTCTAAATGGACCACCTAGGTTTGTTTGTTTTTTTTTTTCTTTTGGACCACCTAGTTTTAACATAGAATGTACTATTTTCTATTGCATATATGAAAGTTTCTATTAGATAACACTAGTTCTTATAAGAGGTGACAGTAGGAGCTCACTCGCATATCTTTTTCACAGGATCATTTCTACCTTGAATACAATTTAATGAGAAGCAACTACTGTGTGCGCTAAAGCTAAAAAGAGTTGACAGAATGCATAAATGAAGAAACCTCTTGGATTACTGAAGTACCGTCTGTTACAAGCATAATTACCTTCTTAAATTGTACATTTTTAAGAGGGTGTGAAATATTTTTTGAAGCAATGCAGTGTTTAGTGGGTGGGAATTATATATATATATATATACATATATATGTATATATATATTTTTTTATATCAAAGTACCTAGAAATGTGGGGAATTTTCCTCTCCTCTCTTTATCATCTGAGAGTAAATAAGAACAGATTTTTAATACCATATATATATTTTTTAAATGTCCCTTTCTTCAGTACCACTATTTCCCAGAAATTATAGGGGTTATGAAATTATTATTCTATTGGTGAAGTTATTTCCAGGTATGAGGCTTCAGCTTTGTAAGAGGCTAACAGCTGTGACCAGCAGATCGAGACACCAAGTTACGTAACTCATAAATGTGACCCCAGCAGTGTGTCCAGATTCTCTCAAAGGCTTCACCACCGTTTTAGTCATCTGTAAATAGTATGTGCCAACATGTAGAGGAAATGAGGCAAAAGGAGTGCCCTCACCATGAAGTCTTCTAATGGGAATGTGAGAAGGTGTGAGAAAACATCCAATGCTTTCGTCCAATCCTCCTCCTTTACTGCTTCTTCCCCACCTAGAATTTACATACACAGTCCTCTAGCTCACTGGGCAGACTCAGATGTCTGCCAGACTGCTTGAGTGGAATAACCAGGAAAACAGGGGCCCGATTTCCAATGTGGAAAGCAAGTCTCCCTGGGTGATTCTTGGATTAAGTTCTGGTCTTACTTTGCAATTTGGGAATATAGCTCATTTCATGCCATTTTCATATGAATATTCCCATGTATTAGACTCATTATTTTCTTCTTAACAGTGGTAGATCATGAGGCAACTTGACTCCCAGCTTCACAGTCTCTTTTCCAATCACAGTTTAAATTTGTTTCAAATGTACCATTAATATCAGCACCATGGTTCAGCTATAGGTATTGTAACTTGGGAAGTAAAATAATTAACGTGACTTACCTTACATAACTAATTTTACAAGCTCGGTGTTTTTCTTCCCCCCTTCTTGCCAACAGCACTAAAACTGAGATTGTTTAAATGCTATGGGTTTGATTGCTTTCTTTTGTCTGAAAGCGTTACTTGCTCTGGTGCTGCTCGTACCCCGATTTGTAAGATACAGTTTCGCTATTTTTCTGATAGGCCACACAACATACCTTATAATGACACAGCTGGCTAACGCTGCCTTTTTTTCTGCCAACATTTTTCAAATTCTATCGACATGGTTGCTTTTCCTTTGTTTCCTCCCACAAAAGAAGCTGCTTCTTATTATAGCATTGGCATGAAAAACCTGCTTTCCTAAACACGTTGTGCCAGCATCAGGTTAACTAGAAATTCTAGCGCAAGTTAACTGGTGATTAAAAAAAAAAAAAAAAAAAACGAAGAATATATATTATATGTATTTACATTATGTACTTAGAAACTTCAGTTAGTTGCAAATCTGAAATGGTATCTAAGTCACTGCCTGCAATAGCATCTACTCTATAGAACTGTGGATTAAGACATGACCGGCTGTTAAGACACTGAAGAAATCGGGTTATGTGGAGAGCCCATCTGAGTCAGAACCTTGTCCAACCACTGCAGTGGTCCATGAAGATGGATCTCAATCCAGCAGGGGGTACTCGTGACATCCTGGCGATGATACTCGGCTCCCCAGCCCTGGAAAGCAAGAACAGAGCCCAGAGTGATATCGGCAGACTTTCGGTCAGCCTCTAGAGGTGAGAGACAGGCATCAGTGCACACAAAGCCCACGCGCCAGAGCAGCTCCTGCGACACGGGAAGAACGTGCCCTCCACCTTCCTATAAGCACAGGACAATTTGTGCATCAACCAGACACCTGAAGAGGAGTCCAGATCAAAGGATTCCCTCTGGGCTCACAGTTCAACACACGGACCTAGAGTGGTCTGGTCTCTAGGCACACCGGAAACACTGGCAAATCATTTTCTCTTCCACAAGGGAAGGGGCCTGACTTTATGTTCAACCCCTTCCTACTGAAGACAGTGTTTTGCACAAAACAGATGCTCACTACAGACCAGTGACTGAATCTCAAAGGTGTAAAGACAGAAGTGAGGGTGTTCTTGATTATTCAGGGTTGGTTAACAAAGCTTGTTTCTCCTCTCTCTCTTTTAGGCTCATTTTAGGCAATTTCCCATTTATTACCATTCAAAGGAGAGAGAGTAAAAATAAATAAAAAATAAATTTGCCTCCCTCATTCTCTGTACATTATACATCAGTGACAAGTTATTTTAAAAATGGAGAGACATCACACATCACTGTTATTGGGAACAGTGACTATCTGTAGTTCTTTAAAAACTGGATTTCAATACAACCATGCTGCCTAATCACACTTTACATTGGTGAGCACAAGCCTCACGTGCCCCTCTTGATGCCACCTGCAATGGAATCGAATGACTGTCCCCGAGTCCCTGTGCTCTCTCACTCCTCCCCACACCCCAAATGTCTGCTCACTCCTCCTCCTTTTCCCTAAAACCTCCAACACCTCCTCCCCAGTCTGTTTGTGAATGATAATCTTCTTTTTAAAAAATCTTTATTTAAATTCAAGTTCATTAACATACACTGTATTATTAGGTTCAGTGGTAAAATCAGTTGCGTACAACACCTGGTGCTCATTCCATCAAGTGCCCTCCTTCATGTCCATCACCCAGTTACCCCATCCCCCTACCCACCTCCCCTCTGCCAAACCTGTTTGTTTCTTAAGAGTTCAGCATCACTTACTTCCTGCCTTCCTCTTAATTTTCATCTTATTTTAATGAGACATGAAGCAATCAGAAGAGTTTCCACAGCACACTCAGCCTTTCTATTTCTCAGCACAGATTAGTTATCTGTGCTTCCAAATAAGCCAGTCCATCCAGTTGTGCATAAGACTCAAAAGCCTTCCCAAGGACATCATTCCTGCAAATCTCCCCATTCTTCCCTACAATATTTTGTTTTCTGCTGGATCATTCCCATCTACATAGGAATATGATGAAATATCTCCCATCTTCAAAACACTTCTGCTGCCCCTACCACTCCCATCACTTACTGCTCTATATCTTTGACCTTCTTTCTAGCAAAAACCTTCAAACAAGTTGTCCGTATTGGCTTTACCAACTCCTCTCCCTAGGGTCTGTCATAGAAGCTCTGATCTTCTCTGTTTAACTCAAACTCTTGGCAGTTCCTTCCAGGCTCATGGATAAATACTGTGCAAACGTGACAATTCCTAAACTGACATCTCCAGTCCAGCCCTCTCTCCCTATATCCAGACTGGTATCTCTGTCTCCTTTACATCTCCCTTTGATGTGTGTCAGACATCACAGAGGTATTCTCACTAAAACTGAAGGCTTTACCTTCTATCTACACCTGATCCACCTGCATCTTCTCCCTCCCAGGTGGGGGCAACTTTATCTCTCTAACTCCTCCTTTCACCTTGCCTCATGGAATCACCTGAACAACTCAGAATCCTTCTGCCTCTTACACCTTCCATGAGATTGCTCCCCCTAGTAGGCACAACGGTCATCTCTCAACTGAATACTGCAATAGCCTCTTAGCTGGTCTCTGCTCCACCCTTGTCTGCATGATACCTGCAAATCACGTAGCAGCTACAGTGACCTTTTAAATATAAGACAGATCATGAAATCCTAGGCTCAAATCCCTTCAGAGGCTCTCCATCTTGTTAGAGTAAAAGCTGAAATCGTTGTGCTGGATCTCACCCCTAGTCCCACCCCCGGATCCCTGACTCATGCTCCAGGCACCCTCGCCTCCTGGCTCCTACAAATGTCAGGGTAAGCTCTTGCTGTATGGTTGGCCTTTCCTCTGTGTCTACTGCTTCCCCTCCAGATACCCTTATGACTTGACTCCCGTGTCTCCTTTAAGTCCCCACAGAGGTCCATCTTTTTTTTTTTTTTAAAGATTTTATTTATTTTTTTTTTGAGAGAGAGAGATCACAAGTAGGCAGAGAGGCAGGCAGAGAGAGAGGGGGGAAGCAGGCTCCCTGCTGATCAGGGAGCCCAATGCAAGGCTTGATCCCAGGACCCTGGGATCATGACTTGAGCCGAAGGCAGAGGCTTTAACCCACTGAGTCGCCCAGGCACCCCCACTCTGTCCATCTTTATAAAACTTGCAACTGACCCCTACCCCAGCACTCCAATTCCCTACACTCTGCTCTATGTTTCTCTTTCCATTCACGTTCTTTATTATAGCTGTTGTTTACTGCCTATCTCTGCCTTCCGGAATATTGATTCCATGAGGGCAGTGATCTTGAGTAATCACTGATAGATCTCAATTCCTAGAATGGTGCCTGGTGTGGCCCATGGTAGGTGCTCAATAATATCTTACTGACTGGCTGAGTCCTAGAATCAGTAAAAATCAAAGCTAAAAGATGCCTTATAGATGATCTAGTCCATCCCCTCGCAATGGAAGCCACCAGTGTTTAGTCCTATAATTTCTTTTTTAAAATTTCAATAATGTACTTTATTCAATTCAATCTATCTAAAATATTATCCCATCAACACATAATCGATATGAAATTACTAATGAGACATTTTACATTATTTTTATCTGTACTGTCTTCCCCTCCCCCTCTGCCCCCATTTTGTTGAGATGTAATTGATATATACTGAGTAAGTTTTAGGTGTACATGCAATGATTGGATATACATACATTGCAGGATGACCACAATACGTTTAGTTAACATCTATCACCTCACATACTTACCCATTTTTTCCCCCATGATGAGAAATTTTAAATTTCTTTAAACTGATTGTCTGTTGCAACATTATTAACTGTTTTCTGTGAACTGTATAGCTTTATGACATAGATCTAGCTGATCTTAGTACAATCAGATGTCTACGCAAGCTTACGTGACAGTGAAATAATTACCTCTGATGAACTGGCATTTCTTCCTAATTTTATTTTATTTTTTAAAAGATTTTTAAATTTATTTATTTGACAGACAGAGATCACAGAGAGAGAGAGAGAGGAGGAAGCATGCTCCCTGCTGAGCAGAGAGCCCGATATGGGGCTCAATCCCAGAACCCTGGGATCATAACCTGAGCCAAAGTCAGAGGCTTTAACCCACTGAGCCACCCAGATGCCCCATCATCCTAATTTTAAAAACACGGACCTGGAGAAAATAACTAGTAGTCAAATGATTGTTCATTAATGGCAATTTAATGCCCTCTGCTGGTTCCAAGGCATCAGAACATTTAGAAAGATTTCCAGGTATTTGCTAATAGCTTTATAATATAAAAATGCTTTTAAAGCTTAGCAGTAAATTTGCTTTGTCATTATGAAAGAAAGGGTTTCAAAAAGCCATTTTTAAATTGGAAACTATATTCTTGATTGTTATTTTTTAAATAATTACTAAAATTATAAATAAAATAAAAATTCGAGTATAGAAAAATAGGACAATTCTTTTTTCATGGTAATCTAAAAAATTAATAAATTTTACTTTGACAAAAACCTGGAACAATCCATACTGATTTCCTGGGTAGATATGTGACAATGTGAAAACTGTCACATAGACCCAGAGAGTCTGATAAACAAGCTCAGATTTTGAAATATGAGAATTACTTGCAAGTGCTTTGCAAGAGTTGAAACAGACAAAGACTTCAGTGTGCAAATCCAGTTGGTTTTCCTTCCCACTAACTTCCTCAGTTCTCCGAAGCCTTCACATCAATGTTAGTAAGATCTAATTCGAGAAATTCAATAAATATTCATAAACAGAACAGCTACTACTCACTCAGAGTTAATCATACCCAACATAATATTCCATCCCAATTTGTTTATGCCTTTATAATAGCACTTAATGTACAGCAGCTTGTATTAGAGCCACCACTGTCTGTTTTGTAGCTTTTTTTTATAAATATGATCTCTTCTGTTGGCCTTGTATGCTTTCTAAGAGTAAGGGCAATGTTTTATTTAAATCAGATAAATTCAACATTTACTGAGAGACAACAGTGCTCAGCAATTTGAGAGATGAAAAAAAAAAACAAACTTTGTGGCATTAAATCGTATAAAATCATCATTGTCACTTTATCTTTTGCATGAAAGAAATCAGATTACTACCTTGTTTTTCCTTCAAAAGTAAAACCTTTTAGAATTTTCTTAGGGGCGCTGAGAGGCTCAGTCGGTTAAGTGGCTGCCTTCAGCTCAGATCATGATCCCAGGGTCCTGGGATGGAGCCCTGTGTTGGGCTCCCTGCTCAGCAGGAAGCCTGCTTCTCCTTCT